>BJCM01065083.1:0-11761 GCA_018326385.1 Flaveria bidentis | reverse complement strand
GTTTGGGTCGGTTTGGAACCGGTTCGGGCGGTTTGAAACCGGTTTGGGTCGGTTTGAAACCGGTTTGGGTCGGTTTGAAACCGGTTTGAATGCTTGGAAATGTAAACCGCTTACGAACCGGCGGTTTGAAACCGATTTGAAACCGGTTTGGGCCAAAAACCGGTTCGGGTTTTTTTCGAAGAACCGGTTCCGAACCGGTTTTTTTGTACATATCTACTGATGAGTGATGATCCCAAAGTGATTATTTCGGAGTGTTGATTATTCTTTGAATCTTTGTATAATTCTTGTGATTCTGTGCTCTTTCCCATTTGGGGATGAAGTGATGATCTCAAAAAAAAATTCATCATTTTATTGAATTTTCATTGAATCTTTGTATAATTCTTGTGATTCTGTGCTCTTTCCCATTTAGGGATGAACTGATGATCTCAAAGAAATGATTTTTCAGCATTTTATTAAATTTTCTTTGAATCTTTGTATAATTCATGTGATTATGTGATCTTTCCCGTTTGGGGATGAACTGATGAGTGATGATCCCAAAAATATATTTTTTCAGCATTTTATTGATTTTTCTTTGAATCTTTGTATAATTCTTGTACCTCTGTGCTCTTCCCCATTTAGGGATGAACTGATGATCTCAAAAATATAATTTTTCAGCATTTTATTGATTTTTATTTGAATCTTGGTGTAGTTTTTGTGATTCTATGCCCTAATTGATGGATATTAATATGATTTGGGTTAATTTGTAGGTGAGACTGCAAGTAAGATTCTTGAGGGAGAGATGTTGAGGGTGACCCTTTCAAAACCTAAGAATGGCAATGCACAGCATCAGCGTGTTGTATCAGTTGTTCCTTTGAGTTCGGGTTTTCGTCCTTTAATCGATACTTTAACTGAATTATATCGTTAGCGGAATTGTTTAGTTTTATTGGTTTATGTTGTTAATGTTTGTTCAAAATCTGAAAATTAAACATAGAAAACATTATAAAAGATCATATTTTTTTATAACATAGCGAAGAAATGTTCTGTGTACATCTGTTTCAAATGTTTATCAATCAAGTGAAGCTTTGAATCCTTCTCTTTTATAGCTAAGTTTTCCATCCATCCACATCTTTAACATATGCAGTGAAGCCTTTGGTTGGTCAGTTGGAACCATATGTCCAGCATCATGCACCTGTTTGACACAAAACGTCAATTTTATGAACGCAAGAAAGCTTGTTAAACACATTGATGTAGAGTTCATAACACACGCATACACACACAGACCTTAAGGAAAGTGAGTGGACCATGGTTCTTTAGCAGTCCAGCTTCTTTCCTGTCTATTTCAAATTTAACAACCCTTGACGCTGCAAATCCTGGTTGACCAGACCATTTCATGGCTTCCACCCATCTATAGTTACCTGTATATTCAAAATCCTTGCATATAAGAACCAACATGTATAAGTTCAGCACTTGTTTTTTATTTTTAAGTTCAGCATGAAAGAATCTTACCAAGCCAATTGCATATAAGATCATATTCTCCAGCATATATAAGCATCTTAATACCATCTTCCAAAAGTTCCGGTATACCAACTTCAGAGTTTTTCATGAAGTCTTCTGACATTGCTTTATACACCGCACCACTACAGAATTCAAAATCAACATCCTCTGGTACGCCTAATGCCCTTTTTACTGATGCCTTGTTCAAGAACTCGTCGATTCTGGGCGATTGACGACAATATCGTCTTCTAATATCATACTCCTGCCATAGTATTCATAGTTTTATGCTTATATGTTTTGCAATTTGCATTGTGAATTATGGTTGTAGCATTGTATGATATTCGAGTGCTTACACATACTGGGCTAATGGATCTAATCTTATATATAATCTGAGAACATTTATCCCGGGCATCAATGCAGACGTTTTGACCATTTGTCTCTAGAAATAGAATGCAGAGATACATGATTGACGATAATACGTTAAGGTTAAATGATGGGTTACAGAGAACTTCATTACCACATTTCTTTGCTGCCTTTTCACACTCTGGCACCAGCTGTTCTTTCATTTTAATGTAATCTTGTTCGTTAATTAACTTATTCCGAAGAGCAAAATCAGGATACCACTTGAACTGGATTTCAGGTTCAGTGAGTCCATTGCCAATTGCAAATCCCTATTCATTTAGTCACAAATCCGTTAGTGGAACTGAAAATCTCAAAAGGGTTACGAAATTCAACTTCACCTTCAAGTTTATATGAATGCCTTCTTTTTTGATGTTCCCCTGGTTAACACGGGCTGCAAAAGCTGGAATGTAATGCCCTGCGTATGATTCTCCAGTTATGTAGAGTTCGTTCTTCACATAATCAGGGTGTAGCTTGAAGAACTCCTGCATTCATCACAGGTTTAAAAATTAAGTTTTTAGTTTGGGATTTTGACCTTTTTAAATAATTTCAGCTTACAGACCTGCAAGAAGTCATAAAGATCATCACTCACGCCCTTTTCATCATGTCTAATGTCTTTTTCACTAGTAGTGTAACTGAAACCAGTTCCAATAGGTTGGTCAATGTATATAATGTTGGAAACCTGTCATACGAATTGGAAATTGGAATATCATTAGTGTTACATGCTCATTTCAGTGTTCATACGATAGAATAGTTAAAGCTGAGTATCACAGACCTTATCCCAACCGTAGTCATTCCAGACTAAGGACGAGTTGTTTGTCAAATGGAACGGACCATTTTCGTCAAAAAGTGCTATTGCACTGCTACAACCTGGTCCTCCAGTCAACCATATAACCACAGGATCATCCTTACTGTTTCTTGATTGAAAAAAGTAGTAAAACATCCTGCAAACATAGTTAAACTATGATTTATATTTGATATTATTAGCCATTTCTGCATATTATAGTGATAACAAAAGATACTTACCTTGAACCTATAGTGTGATTGATTCGAACATATCCAGCAAGATGAGCAAGATCTTGAATAGTAGCACCTGATTCACCAAGAACTGTGAGTCTCATCGGTGTTTCAACAATTCTGGAATCTGTAATGCTGACAGAATCTGTTGTGTTTCGCTCAACTATGTTAACATTTAGTTTTGGATTCAGGTTTAATTCCTTAATGAAATCGACGCCTGTTTTTGCATGCTGTGAAGTTGAAGCAAGATCATGCATTCGGGATCTAGCTAAATGAGCAACAAGCACAAGGAGAAACGTGCAACTTATAACTGGAGTCATTGTGGGTACGTGTTGCTTTGCTATTTGCATCTAAGTATGCGTTTTAGCATATATATGATTTTATTTCTACAGAAAACACAATGATTTCACTATCTTCTACATGAAGTTTTATTGTTAAATTCTATTATTACTACTACTTGCTGTTTTACAAGTAAACTGTCAGTTGAAATACATACTCTCACAAAGGTAAAATGCTAGAAGTAATCCAAATTTTTGTTATGGATCGCTCTCGATGAACAGATCATTTATGCTATTGACAAGTAATATTGACATACAAAGCATGTTACCACTGAGTAGATATATTGAAGGAATCTTGAATTTTTTCATCTTAAAAAGGTATAATTTTTAGGCTTAAATCAATGTTTTCTCTTTTTAGTACAATGCTTACTTTGTTCTCTTTCAAAGAATGCTAACAGAAAAAGGCTTTTTTTCTTTATGTACTCATATCTCATTACTAAATTGATTACACTTGAGCTCTGGGAATACTGTCTTCCAAAAGATAAGTTGTTATCTGTGCAAGCAAAAACTTTTGAAACTATCCTAACAGGTGGCAAAATAAGCGAATTAGAAAAGATGTCAAGATGGACTCTGTTTTGGCACAAGTCGTTGCGAGTTCTGTTGTCCTTAAAATTTACTTTTTTTAATAAACAGTTTATGCGCCAAATGTGATTGAAAATGTAACTTTAGGATTAGTCTAGCTATCATATATACTGATTTATGATGTTTTATGTACTATAGATACACTTTGAACTATTTCCTTACCAGTTTGTTCCCTTTGCTTTTAAATTAATTTTTAGTTTTACCCGTTTGACCTATTAGAAAGAAAATATACAGGCTTAACTTGCTATCTCTACCTTTTCCTATCTCGTGATCATGTTTAAGTTTACTTGGTCTGTGCAACCGTTATGTGAGTTAACTGAAGACATCATATGTCACTAGACCATGTTAAGACCGTTGTTGAGTTATATGAAGACAATCATATGAAAAAGTAACCGTGCTTAATAACTCAGGGCTCCTAATTCCCTAAAGTGAACTTTGAGTAACAATGTTATAGACTCCTAGTAATAATAATGCCATTAACATACAAGGATATAGCATGTCTTGAAGCCTTTGAGAATACAAAGAAAAAGGCACTTGCTTTAGACCATATGAAGTTTTATTGTACATGGTGAAGACAAAGGAGAACATGAGGCAACTGCTACAACTACTTCTACCTAATGTAACCGTAAAAACTAACCCTGGTAGTAATTGAAATAATAGCGGTAGCTAACGAATTCTCAGCAATGGCATGAACCCATCTCAACTTACCAATGAAAGTAACAAAATCTTTTCAAGAATGAAAAAATCGACTTAGCTCTCTGAAAGTAACAAAAAACACGAAAGGTGTATGCTGTTGTGACAACAAGCGATGTAAAAGACACATCATAGATAGATCCCCAATTCCTATGGGAGTCCATGTCGAAGCTTTTCCAATTTTATATATTATATGTGCATAAAAACCGCATGTTAAGCCCTATGGCTAAGAGGTTCACAACCTGAGATGATCGGAGAAAAGGAAGAAACTGTGACTTTGTATGTGGATAATTCACTGGCCATTGCCTTGGTGAAAAATCTGGTCTTTCACGAAAGAAGCAAACATATTCATACCTAGTATCATTTCATAAGAGAATGCGTGAAACATGAGCAAATTAAAGTTGAGTATGTTATGTGATATACTCAGAAGAGCACCGTCACGATTGAAGTTTGTTGATACAAAGAAGGTCATCAGAGTTACAATATTAGGGGGTAAATTGTTAACTTAATCTTTTAGATGTAACAGCTTTTATAATTAGGTTTTCTAATATGCTAGCTAGTTACGTTTTTCTTTACAGTCTTCCCCTGTTCATGGTAAAATGTTAGGGGGGGGGGGGGGGGGGGGGTGCGTATTGTTTGTAATTCATTCATTTATTTATTTAGTATATTTGCCTGGCATTATTTTTTATTAAAAAAAAGACCTCCTTAACGAAACCAATGTAGTTGCCACCTGAAACACATTGAAATGAACAAAGGTGTCGTGAGGCCAATGTCATATATCATCGTCATGGTATACTTCATGAAAAAGGGGACTTGCACCAAGATAATAGAACAAAGTCTTGAAACTAAGCCACATACCCCTTGTGCTTTTAGTGAGATTGACAATATCACTCTTTGAAGCTAAATTCTCCACCTTATCCGTTATAATAATATATATAATAAACACATGTTAGTTGCTATAATGCCACCATACTTACTATTATACGGAATGTACAACCAACATTTGATGCATATATTTATTCTCTACTTAGTGGATACGAAACTACGTTAGGTAGGTTGAAAATATATTTTTGTTTTTATTTAAAGTTCTCTATTTTTTTGTAGATGTTAATGTGAATTATACTGTTAATTTGAAGATGTTAATGATTTTTAATTTTTGCTTTCTATTTTTGCGGTTTGTGATGCTGGTATTGAATAGATATGAGGCTATATCGTTTGAGGGGACCAAAAAACCTACAATATTTGTAAAAATAATTATTAACTATATATAATGAGAATAATATTATCTTTGTTGTTCTTATCTCATGGTTCTTGATTATAGATTGGATTTGTTAGTTATGTTGTAAACAACTATATATTGTAATTATTTGTTAATGAATTGAATCAATTAATTTTTATATTTGCATATGGTAGCAGAGCAATTATGATCCATCACCATTCTCAACTTCTTCCTCTTGCCAATACACCCGATTTGTTCATCCTGTTCAATCATGGTCGATGCTAACAATTCCACACGGGTTATCGCTGTCAATAACACTGCAAACAACCCTACCCTTGTTACCTTTCCCATAAATCTAAAGCCAACTTCCACAAACTATCTAGGATGGAAGACACAGGTCGAAGCCTTACAAGCTTATTGATGGAACTCGCCTATCTACTTCTCCCTCTAAGGCGGCCGATGGTGCTGATGTCCCCTACAAAGATTTCCCTGCTTGGTTTCGTTAAGACAAGCTGATGACGCCTATTAGCTAGTGCCTCCTTCATGTCCACTACGTATAATCTTATAAACTAACTACTATGGAATAACGAAATATTAGCAGAAAAATAACATGAAAACCAAATATTAGTTGCATAAAGAGAGATAAACAAATGACGTTGGGGATGGTAAATTAGTTATGTAAAATGTTCAAAAATCAAGTAACTTTCATAGCTGCCTAAGAATGAGCTTTTTTGTGTTATAATTGATGTGTAACATGACGTAGGAAGTAACTTATGAAAAATAACATTAAACACAAGGGCGGACCCAAGGCAATAGGTTGGGTGTCAACCGACACTCATGAAACTTTTGTGACCAATGACAAAAGAGTTAATTTTATGAAAAAAAAAATTGTACGTACAATATATGTAATCAAAACCAGAACGACCCCCAAGACTTTTTAACACTGACACCTATGAAAAGTTTTGTGATCAATGACAAAATAGTTAACTTTATATTATACTCATCATATATTGGCTACTGTTTTATGGATGGATTTATGAAAAATATTGATTATTGAAGAAATAAAGATGAATAGAGGAAAATAAGGGATTTTTGAAAAATGTTAATTATTGGAGAATAAAGATAGAGTAAAAAAAAGATAGATAAATCATATAGGTAGGTTAACAACAATTACAAAGAGAGTAAATTTAAATACTCTTTCTTGAAAATTAAAATACATTAAATACACTAAATGATACTTCTTGAAAACAAAAATACATTTAATAATGTTTCTTGAAATTTAAAATTTATTAAAGATTTGTTTTTTGATATTTAAATGAACTAATTAATTAATGATGCCACAACCATTATCATTCACCCCTTTTATGATGCTTTTTATATGTACGCGAGTATCTATATATGTATGAATAATTTAATGAGTTACAGTAAATTTAATTAAAATAATATATGTGAAATCTAACTTAATTAAAGGTACTTGATGCTAGAATCTTATAAGAAAATTTATATAAACAAAGTAAAAGTCAATGTTTATTACTTAATTGTTACGTTCTAAATTGCTAGTTAACTTTAGACATATGAAAAATATAAATAAAATGAAGTTATGAACCATATAAAAACATGAGAAGTTAGAAACCGAATAAAAAACCTTATAATTACACTCAAAATAGTTAAAGTGACATCAAATTCGGCCAAAACGTCGATGACCAGAATCAATCCGACAAAAACATGTCAATGGCCCGACCTGATAACAAATCTCTTTTTATAGACATACGAAAACCGAAATGTTTTGACCCCCATGAAATAATTTATTATTACAAGGTCCATCACTACTTAACCAAATATGTAAATGTGAAAAAAAAATATTTTTAATTTGAACCAAGTTTATAGGAATCAAGTTTGATATTTAATTTCATGACCATTTGTAGATCAATCTTTTAATTTCTTCCATTCAAATTAAAAAAAATACGAATAGACTCTACGAAAACCTTTCAAATTCCCAAAATGAGTTACATACTTACATGTTTGCTACAAAACTGATGTAGATCTTTCAAATACCTTTGTAGACATAAATAGTTAATTATAAGCCTTACGTTAATTACAAAAACCTTTGATCTATAAACCTTTCAAATTCCCAAAATGAGTTACGAAAACCTTTCAAATTCCCAAAATGAGTTACGAAAACCTTTCAAATTCCCAATATGAAATCAATGCTTCATAACTAATTACAAACTTTGATCTATAAATACTCAATCTACACTCATCTTCTTAACTAAATCAACATGGCTCTAGTACACACCAAAAACAGTGCATCAAAATCACAAACCTGCAGCCGCAACGGTAGCCACAGTTCATCCAACAGCGATGACTACTCATCGCTAGTCGATGATGGTGATCACGCTGCAGCTGCAGCAGCAGCATTAGATCACCATCATCCACCACTAATATCCACCTACAACGACCGCATCCGCCCGTTGCTCAACTGCATTGACAAGCTCCGGAACCTCAGAGTGATGCAAGAAGGCATTCAACTCCCCACCATCGTTGTCGTAGGCGATCAATCCTCGGGCAAATCGAGCGTACTCGAGTCACTTGCTCAAATCAGCCTCCCGCGTGCACAAGGCATATGCACTAGAGTGCCACTCATCATGCGCCTTCAACACCACCCGCACCCCCTTCCCCAACTCCACCTCGAGTATCACAACAAGATGGTTGTCACCGATGAATCACGTATCGAAGACGATATCATCACCGCCACCGATGAGATCGCTGGAAGCGGGAAGGTATCTATCTAGGGTTTTCTATAGTTTTTCTATATACTTTTTCTTACAAAATTACTACTATGTTAACATGTTTTGGGTTTTGCAAAACAACAGTAATATTAACATGTTTGAATGTTTGAATGTGATATCTTTTATATAGGGTATATCACACACTCCATTGACATTGATAGTGAAGAAAAAAGGTGTCCCTGATCTCACAATGGTTGATCTCCCGGGAATCACTAGGGTTCCTGTTCACGGTCAACCGGAGGACATCTACGAGCAGATCGCTGCGATCATCTACGAGTACATCGCACCCGAAGAAAGCATCATCTTAAACGTTCTTTCAGCGTCAGTCGATTTCTCAACATGCGAATCCATTCGAATGTCGCAACGTGTCGATGTAACAGGCCAAAGAACCCTAGCCGTTGTCACCAAAGCCGATAAGAACCCCGAAGGACTGTTAGAGAAGGTGACCGCAGACGATGTGAACATCGGTTTGGGGTACATTTGTGTTCGTAATCGTATCGGTAAAGAGAGCTATGAGGAAGCTAGGGTTCAAGAAGCGAAACTGTTTAACGCGCATCCGCTGCTTCGGTTGGTTGATAAATCAATTGTCGGGATACCTGTGTTAGCTGATAAGCTTGTGGAAATTCAATCATCAATTATTTCCAAGTGTTTGCCTGAGATTGTGAAGAAGATCAATGATAAACTCACGGGTTACTCAGACGAACTGAACAAACTACCTCGAAAGATGACTACTCTCGCAGAAGCAATGACAGTTTTCATGCGTATAATCGGTTCAGCTAAAGAGTCATTGAAGAAGGTGTTGATACGAGGCGAGTTTGAGGAGTATCCCGACGTCAAATCGATGCACTGCACCGCGCGTTTATCAGAGATGCTGAATGAGTATTCTGTTAAGCTGCAGGCTACTGCTGAGTTTGAACATAAAGACAGTTTTCTAATGGAGGAAATTCGGGTTTTGAAAGAGGCGAAAGGCATCGCGCTACCTAACTTTTTTCCTCGAACCGCGTTCCTCACGGTGTTGAACAGGAAGATGAATGGTGTCGCAACATTGCCGGTTGAATTCGTTGCGAATCTGTGGCAATACATTGAAGAAGTTGTGGTTAGTGTGTTAATGCGCCATTCGGATAATTTCCCCTCTCTTCAAGCCTCAATGAGGCGCGCGGGGCACAATTTGATTGCGAAAATGAAGGATGTATCGGTCACACGAGTTACCGAGATGGTTGAAATGGAAAAAATAAGCGATTACACATGTAATCCTGAATACAGTGAAATATGGAACAAACTCATGACTTACCAAAATTTATTTATGGAGGCTGTTAGTGATCACTCAAAGCCTGCAGAGTTGAAAATCGAGTGGTTTGAAGTCAACATCGCGCTTCTGAGGGGGTATGATCCCGACGTGTTGGGGCAGGCGTATGATATGAAAATGAGGATGACCGCATATTGGAAGATTGTGTTGAGGAGGATGGTGGATTGTATGGCTCTACATATGTTGTTCAGCATACAGAACCTTGTGAATCAGGAGATGGAGAGTGAGATTGTGAACGAGATGATGGTTCCGCATGGTGGTGGGATCGAGCGGATGCTGGAGGAGTCGCCGGTGGTGAGCGGAAAGCGCGAGAAGCTTAACCGGAGCGTGAAGTTGCTGAGGGAGTCGAAGGATACGGTGAATAATATGATGGATCAGGTTGCAGCATATGGAGATTAAGTGAATAATATTGCTGCTGATATGTTTTTTATGTCATGTTTTGTTTTGAATCTTTTCTGTCATGTCTTTTGATGTTCTAAATGACTCACCTTTTATTTTATTGTCTTTTTGATGAAGTTGTTTTAGATTTGAATTGATCATTTATATCTTCCTAAAATTGAATTTTCATATATACGCACTAGAACATTTCAAAGTACGATCCCGTGGTTTGATTCACGTGTTACGTTTATTTTAGGCTTCTTTTTATTGTTTATAATCCGTCTGGTATATGTTTTGTTACAACATATTTTCTGTTTGAATAACAATTATTATTTATCTTAAAAGGTGGTCGATTTTCTATAAATATCTTTCAAATATCCGAAAAAAACTCTACCAGATATGATGTATTCTTGATATAAATCGATATGTTGAGTAGGTCAAATTAATTTGTTACTAAATCCTGTTCGTATAACAATATGTATTTTAGATTGTCAAATAATAATCATAGGGATTTTTGTTATTATGTATAATTGAGGTTGTGTAAGTAATGATTTTTTTTTGACGTGAACTTTTTAGTACAATTTTAATTAAAATATTACAACAAATTATTAGAAATGCATCTAACAAACAATCTAGTGGTGTACCAATGGTGACGCGCTATATCATTCATAATCATTTTGTTTATAACATTGTTAACTTAATCATATTCAATTATTTGTTGTTTGTTATATTATATATATACAATAAATAAAAATTGTGTGTTATATATAGATATATTTTAACCGACTCTCGATAAATTTTCATTAAAATGAAAAACAAAAAATACAATTAATAAAAATAAATTATACCATATATTAGTCGGTGGCTAGTTTCTTTTTCTCATCTTTTAATTCTTCTAATTTATTTGTTTGGTAACCAAAATTTTAATAAATATATAATATTTTGTTATATCTTTGTAACTATTTAGGAAAAAAGGTAATGTATCTCTTTTCAACTATTTAGAAAATAACTAGTATTAAGCCCCGCGTAAAACCATACCAAGTAGCACCGTTGTCATACCACCATTAGCGACCATCAACACAAAAAAATAAAACCAAACGCAAAATAGACGTAAAAATGTTAAACCACGCACGTGAAACCTAAAACATTAAAAATAATAATTAAGTCAATATAGGGCTCGCATGTTACAACGGGAATGTTAAATGAGAAAAATAAACGTAACAACGTTGAACCACATACATTACGCCATTACGGCGTGTTAACTCTCAATATTCAGACCGTAAATCAAAAAGTTTGTAAAAAATAAAAGTTTTCGGAATCAAAGTTAAAATAAAAAATTGTAGGGGGTAAATTGTAAAATATGTAAAAGTATTAGGTTTAAAAAAAACTAAAACAAAAAAAGATATGTACAACCTTTAATGCACATAATACAACACTTAATGCATTAACAAGTTGATAATTAGTATTATTTAAATGATTTATCTCTCTTTACTTTTATTTTTTAAATAAAACATAATTTTAATTCCTACAAAATAAATATAGTATATAATTTCAAAACTATATATAT
>BJCM01065081.1:0-16566 GCA_018326385.1 Flaveria bidentis | reverse complement strand
ATGGAAAACGGGTGATGGGCCATCTATATCCCTCGAAAGAGTCAACTATATCCCTCGAAAGGGTCAACTGTATCCCTCGAAAGGGTCAACTATATCCCTCTGTATCCCTCGAAAGGTTTCTGTGTAATGTGTACAAGGCCAACCTAATCACCCAGGGCACGCTACAAAAGTCCTGCCAATCTCAATTGATTGGCCCTGTCTGCATAATAGGGTAGCTAACCCGCAGCACAGTTGAGCTAACGATAACATGGTCGTGTACCTTTGTAAGCTTGCAAGACTTGTTAACATTTTATTAAATTTCCTCTTCTTTTCTTTATTGCTCTTTCACTTTATTATTACGATATACTTTACGTTACGATAATAAACATACCACGTAAAGTCACATACTATAAGTAATAATAATAGTAGCAATAATAATAATAAGGAACAATTATAAGTAATAATATCATGCATGAAACATCATCGTTATCAAGCCCTAGTCGACCTTGGTCAAAACCCTAAAGCATAGACTCAACTTTTCTAAGTGCTTAGGCGCATGGGAACTATTTGGGCGCATGAGCCCTGTTCGAGCGTTTCATCACTATATAGGCGCATCAGCCAACACTTAATCATTTATCACTTTAGGCGCATGAACTATTCAGGCGCATGGGCACTATTGGTGCGTATGAACACTTAGGCGCATGGGTTATTCGGACGCATTGACACTTAGGCGGATGAGCCACTTAGGCGCATGGGCACTATTGGGGTGCATGAGCCCTACACTTAGTCGTCTGACTAATATTTCTAGGCGCATGGACCACTGTTCAGGTGCATGGGCTGTACTTAAACATTTCTAAGGTAATCTTAGGAGCATGGGATACTGTTCAGGCGCATGGATTACACTTAAATCTTTCCAAGGCATTTTCTAGCGTATGAACCTTCTGTGTATCATGGTCCTAGTATGTTTTCAAACCCAATCATCAAACCCAATCATCAAACCCATCTGTTCTAAGCTTAACATGGCTATTCTAAACATGAATAACCTATAAGAAATTCAAGAATCAACATACGACATACACAATGCATACGGGTAAACATACATGAACTTGTAAAATCATTTTAATACATTTTCAGCCCCAAAGATCATTTAAAACTAGTAAAAACCGGGGTCTAGAACTCACCTGATGCAACTTGGGTGTTCTTCCTTTCTAACCTGCTTGCAATGAGTTCAAACACCTAAAAACAACACCAAACACACACACATCCGAGCACATACACAACATATAAGCACATAAACACATAACCGGGATAAAACCCGTCATAAACACATAAAAACCACGAATTCTTACCTTGAATTCGTTCATTTCTTCTTCTTCTTCTACAAGCCGAGAGTTTCCCCTGCTCTCTCTCTTTAAAAACAAAGAAGATGTTGATGTGAAGTGAGGGTGGGCGGCCATGCCCACCTTTACACCAATTTTATCAAAGTTTTGTCCTTTTGGACACTTTTAGTCCCTCCACTTGGACTTAATTTCTTTCTTTCTTTTTATTCCTCCTATCTTGTCTTTTAAAAATAACCAGGTGTTACAATTACTTAGTTTAATATTTGCATTTTGTGTTTTTTGTAGCCTACTGAAATTACAGTTTCGCTCATAGTCAGTTGATCAAGTTCACCCGACGATCTATGTTTAATCGTCGGGCGAAACTAGTGATAGGCCAGACAGTTTTGCTGACCGGCAAAACTAGGTTGTCGTTAAATTGAATTGATTTTATCATTGTAGCCTAACTTGCAAAACCCTAATCTAAAATATTATAGTGGCAAGTCCGTATTTGGTGGATTGATATTAATGGAATTCATATTTAGCCATTTCTTTTGTTATTGCTTGATTTGTCTTCTTTATTATTGAAACCATTGATTCTATATCATTGTTGTGTTGTTATTATGGATAATTGATCAGTGGATTTTGTATGTTTTGATAATCATTTGCACTATTTATCGATCAATTAGACCAACAAAATGGTATGAGAGCCTTAGTGCTCTTGATTGATTGAGTTTTTTGGTATTTTAGTTGGAAATCACTGTTTCATCAGTTCTGAATCGATTTTGAGTAATTTGGTTATGGAAATTTATTGAGTTTGGTTAGTATTTGGTGTCGGAAGCTTCTGTAATCATCAAACCATAAGTGCATTGAGATTTCGGTGATTTTGGATTAATTTTGTGTTGAAAAAGTTTAGATTCATCTAGCAAAAGTGCTGATCTTCTTGCAAAACTGCAGTCTCAACCAACAAATCTGTTGTTGTTTTATTAGTTGTGTTCATCTTTCTCATTCCAGCAAAGCTATCCTTATTGAACGAAAATTCATTAGTGTTTTTTAACTCAATCTTAGTGAAATTGCTGCCAATTTTTCCTCTAAACGAAAGTTCAACTAGTTTCGAGCGAACTAGCTATAAATCGAGCTCATCTTCAACGAAATTAGCTCATCCACTGCAAAATTACTTGTTTGATCATGTCTAAAATGGCAATTCTTACGATATCTGATTTTTAGAGTGTGGCACCAAATTGACCTCCAAGATTGATCAATGGAGATAACTTTGAAGACTAGAAGAAGGTTTGAAGGCATTCTTTTATTACATAGATCATAATCAGTGGGAATCTATTATTTTTGGTCCTCACATTCCTACTACTACTGTTGGAGAGATTGTCTCTTAAAACAAGGATCCATCTACTTTGAATGTGAGAGACTTGAACTGATTGACAGAGATCAAAAGGAATTTGGAGCTCTAACTTTGTGTCTTGCACCTAACATTTACAACTTCTTCGCCAAAAACAAAAAATGCCAAATCTCTGTATGATGCTTTATGTGAATTCAAGGACAAAGGGATATAGGCTAAGAAAAAGTTCAATTCATTTATGGGATACAAGAATGAGAACCTCACTTATTTAACAAATCATTTTTGACGGTCTTAAGCACCCTGAAGAAATACAATGAAGAGCTTACAAATTTTGAACAAGTGTATAGGTTGTTAGATTCACTTCCACCTCAATAGAGTTTGCAAGTTTGAATATTAAAGCAAGAGAGAGATTCATATATTATAAGCTTATGGATATCATCAAAAAGTTTAATTCTTTTGAATTAGATCTGAAAATAAGAGAGTTCAATCAGTCCATGATGCCATAATCTGGTTTTACTCAAAATGTTGCATTAATCACAACCGTTGCAAGCTTGCCAATGAATGCATCAAGACAAGAAGGATCAACTACAAATATTTCATTTGATCAATCAAGTGGTGGTAGCTCATTCTGTGATCAATCAAACTCAAAAGTTACTTCTGGTACTTCAATTTCGTCAGACACAATGGCACTCTTTGGTATACTTGTCCACACCTACAAAGCACTGGTAGCTGGTGAATTGAAAGGTAAAGGGATGACTATGGAAGATATGTATCAAGTTGATCCAGATGACTTGGAAGAAACAGATATTCAGTGGCAGATGGAAATGTTAACTCTTCGAGCTAGGAGGTTTATGGAAAGGACTAGGAGAAAGAACTTTGGAGATCAAACTTCCAACTCAAGATTGGGTTTTGACAATTCCAAGTTATGATGTGTTAACTGAAAGTAGTTAGGACATTTCAACAGAGAGTGTTCTAATAGTAATTGACCTAAGCAACTCAGGAGTTCCAACACTAGCCTCAAGTGGACGAGAGGAAGAGATTAAGCAAAAGAAACAGACAATGCTAGTTACAAGTTTTAATTGGAGTGCTAAAGTTGAAAAGACCAAAGAGGAAATCAACCAAGCCTTAGTTGCTGAAATAGTAGATGAAGAGGAGAGTATTGAAGAGTTTGATCCTTTCAAAGAGTTTAAAGATGAAGCTGAAGTTAATTAGACTCTTATTCATGGGGAAGTTGAACAAGCCAGGTCTGTGGGTACAAGAACATGAAAAAAGAAGGATTGTTGTGAAGAAAGTGTGAATGTTGGTGAGGAGAATGATAATCTAAAGGAAATCGAAGCTGAAAATGTGGAGTTGGTGAAGATGCAATCAGAGGAAAAGGGCAAGGAGAAGCAAGCAAGTAAAACTGTTATTGAGGAAATCAAGAAAAGTACTCTACTGTGCCAATGTGACAAAGCCCTTGCAGCAGAAAAGGCGGTGACATGTCTTCCTTTTGAGGTAATACAAGATATGTGCTCTTCTGCTTGCAAAATTAGTTTATTTCGTGTTTTACAAGAATTTTTTTGTTACTTGATTATGAAAAGGAATTAAAACGAATCAATGATGAACTTAAACTAAATGACTCAAAATTCTTTGTTAAACTCAAATGAAGCTTTAAAAGAAAATGAACATCTCAAAACAATTGTTTTAGAAAAAAATGTTGAAATAAATACTTTGACTGAATGAGTCGCTCTTTTTGAGTTTAAAACAAGTAAACTTCAATCAAAACAGGATAAATGGACAATCTTAAGGATGAAACATGACGAGTTGTGTAAATCACAACGGGGGGCTAGGACTAAAACAGGTTTGGGTTATGAAACATCTTAAGGATGAAGCATGCTTCACTTTATTCTCCTCCTAGTACTTTCTGTTATTCACCAATGCCAATTTGTCATCCTTTAAATGACTTAACTCAAACAAATACTAACAATCTGTCAGCGGGTTTAGAAGGTGTTAATGGTAAGAAAGTATGTGATGAGTACGATTATGGACGGACGAGTGGGGTTGAATGTAATAGCTTTAGTACCCCTAAATCTTAAAAGTTTGTTATAGATAATAGTTCTAGTTTAAGTAACATGTTTATTTCTCAAAAGTCTATCTCAGGCAATAACTATGTGTGTTCAAGTTGTTGTTCCACTTCTTTGTTGAATTAATTAAGATGCAATGATGATATTTCAAGTGCTTGCATAAATGACGTTGTGGATGATTCTGTTATTGCTCGTAATGATAAAACAACAGGAAACTGCTTTGAAAAGTTCTTTTCTTATCCCATTCCATCTTTTTTCCCAATTAAATTTTCACAATATAATGAACGGGTATCTTCTTCTTCAAGTGTTAGTACAAGTGGTACAAGTACTTCAAGTACTTCAAACAATGATACATCAGCATTTTCGAAAAATCATTTCTTTACAAACAAATTCACAACTAGAGAAATGCATGAGACTTACAGTGATGGTGATTTTAGTTTATCTGAGTGTTACAAGGAAATATGTATAGATAAAATTCCTAATTTTTTGCGTAATAAACCTACATTAAATTATCATTGCTTTAGATGTGGTAAAGATAGTCATGTAGTTAAAAACTGTCCTGAGCTTTATTAGAGATCTGTATATAAGAATTCTTTTAGCAGTAGATTAACTCATATTGTTAATAATTTCTTTTGCAAAAAAGCATCTGTAGCAAAACCTAAAGTTGTTCAAACATAGGTTCAAGTTTCAAATGATTAAATTGTTCATTCCCTTTTTGCAGGAGTCATCCACTAAAGTTGTAAATAGTTTTGGCCTATTGTTAGTAGATGCTTTAGACATATGATCTAGTTGAAAGATTTGTTGACTAATTATCATATTATCAATGGATGGTATATGGCATTTGCTGGTGATAAGAAAGGTAGTAAGATTATTGGTCAAGGCAAGGTATCAAATAGATCTCTCACTTTGAACAATGTCAACTTTGTGCCTAAGCTAGCATTCAACTTATTGAGTGTCTCTCAAATGTGCGATAAACACATTCTAGTTTTATTCCTCTCAAATGAATGCTTATTTCTGAAGTCAGGTTTTAATATCTCTCACAAGATGGTGTTAATACGAGCCCTAAGAAAGAATGATACTTATCTTCTTGACATGGGATCCAAAGAATCCACTTCCACTGTTACCTGCCTTCTATCAAAAGCATTACCTTCTGAATCCTTTTTATGGCATCAACGATTGGGCCATGTTGATTTGTTGGATCTTGAAAGGCTGGTGCAATCAAAAGCAAATACGTAGAGTATTTTTGGTGCAACTTATAAAGGACTTTTGAGGTTAAGTATGGACTTTCGAAGGAAATGGAGTTCTTCCGAAGACAAAGGGCAAGATCATCTTCCTAAGGAAATGCTCCAACTTCTGAAGACAAAGTCTTCTCTTCTGAAGTTCAAGACTTAGAAGAATTCAAAGATAATGACTTCCAAAGAAGAAGTCCTCAATCCACAGAAGAAGTACCCTCTTCCGAAGTATAAAAGGCTTCAGAAGATCTTGTTCTTCCGAAGCCAATTAATCTTCGGAAGATGTTGCTATGGACTAGTGGACATAAGTATGGTTCCCCGACACTCCGTTGACCATACTTTATTCCAATGTTCACCTTTGTTTGTTAGTACAATTTCTAACTTTAGTTGGTGACAAAAGGTAAGTCATGGACATGTCATGACTATCATATCTTAAATAAGACATTATCTAAAATACCTTAACTATAGCTTTGTAGTATCTGCTTTAGTTATAGGATTCCAGTAGGTATCAAAGTATAACCAACTGTAGGTGATAATATATATAGTTTCTCATTGTAACTCTTGTATCATACTTGTAAGAGTCTTGTAAACTTTGAGTTGAGAAGTAATATATACAAGTACCTTGAAAATTATTCCTTTGTGTTCTTAAGTTACTTAATATATTATAATCAACTCTTTGAGAGATTCTACTTCATCATAACAGTATGAGTACAAGTGAGTTTGAAAGAAAACCAAGTGTTTAGTGACATATATCGATCATGCATGATTACAATAATATTAACAAATTGGTCAAAAATATTAACAAATTCGTTAAAAACAATATTGTTCAGGGATTACCATTCAATGATATATGTTGTTGAAAAGTGTATGGCCTATGCGAAATAAAAACAACACAGAACACCTCACAAATCAAAACTTGAAAACACTATTTCTAATCCCCATGAGTTGTTACATACTGATTTGTTTGGTCTAGACATGTACAAACCAAGTTTAAACCGAAACCGGTTTGGGGTCCAAACCGAAACTGGTTTGGTAAACTCTGGTCAAAACCGGTTTGGCCTTAAAGTGACTCGGGTTGGAAACCAGTTTCAAACCTAAAAATCTCAACCCTACCAAACCGGTTTGGGTCGGTTTGGAAACCGGTTCGGGCCCGAACCGGTTCCGATTTTTTTAATTCATATAATAATTATTTTTTCAAATTCAAAGAATATTTAAAATTTTGACTTAAAATATGTATACCATTTTTTATATTATATTAATTTATACAATTTTTTGTTATAAAATATTAATCATATTATTATTTATATTTAAGATGTATATTAAAACATTTATAAAATTAATCAATGACTCAAAGTGAGATATATAATAAAAGGGAACTATATAAAACATTTATAAAATTTGAACAACATACAAGTTTCAATAATAGTTTTTAAAAACTAAACATTAAGTGTATTTGTTTCTTCGTTCGTCTGTTACATATTTGTACATTTATTCTTCGCCACCAGAAATGGTACTGTTACGAAGGTAGTCATAATATGCTGCTTCATCATCTGTCATTCCGGGTGTCAATCCGCTCTCTACCTCGTCCTCGTATAATTTTGCTTCGTATTCTAGTTATCTTTCAAGTGAGCGTTTGTCTTGTACTCTTTCCACGACACCCAAATATTCTTTCAAGAAAATTTACATTTCAACCGCTTGTGGAGTGAGTCTAGTTTGTCTTATTGATATAACCCCGCCGCTAACAAAAAAAAAACAGATTCTAAAGCTACCGTGCAAGCTTGTATGGTTAGTAAATCTCAGGCCATGGTGGATAGAATGGGAAATTGATCAACTTTACCTTTCTACCAAGCCAACAAATCAAAAATTTTAAAATCTTCTGGAGTCATGGCGGATAAAATGCTTGTAAGACCATACATCCTCACTTCACTACTCGGAGTGTTACTACGTTTACATTTATTACATTCATCCCTTAAAGTATTATATAAATCAAACATTAGATCAAATCGAACTTTCTACACATGCCGCATGCCTTAAAGCCTCATGGATTTGTGATATTTCCCTGTATTTTAATAAATAAACATCATATATTTTTTCTAATTGTTTGTTAAAAGTAGCTCTTAAAGTTTTACTATACATTGTGTTACCAACTTTTAAATCTAAATTAAAAGTAATTTTATAAAGTAAAGTTTCAACCCTCGACAAATTTAAATAAGGGTTTAAAGCAGTGGCATATGTAATAACCGGAGGCATTTCTTTAAAATACTTTATAAGTTTTTCTTTCATTGGGGTATCATATTCGGATAAGGTCTACCCCTACATGAAATCTCATTTAATTATGAAGTCATTAAATAAAATTGGTGAAGTACTAACAGACTTGTTGGATAATAAACTCCGGAAAGACACGTTGTGGCGTTTTTAAAATTTTGAAGCATTTTTGTTACTTCTTCAATAACGGCCCAACCCAATGGATGGTAAGAATTTGCCTTTCCATGACTTACCAAACTTTTATGAAAGACTATTAAACTTTCTTTTTGTTAAATAGCCTGTTCAAACATGTTACAAGCGGAATTACATCTTGTTTCTACATCTCAATTCGGGCCTAAATATTTGGTATTTACGTCTTTACAAAACTTGTGATATTTAGTATATCTTTGGATAATGCTAAAAAAGTCACGTAACATTTTTTTAAAATAATCTTTCATTGTTTCAGTTGTGTTTAAACCATCTTGAACGGCTAAGTTTATAATGTGTGTAACACATCGATTATGAAAGAACACAGCTCACACATCGGTTTATATTTTAATTTCAAATGATCTAGCGCAAGATTGTTATTTGACGTGTTATCAAAAGATATAGAAAATATTTTGTTTCCTAAATTATATGTTTGAATAACTTTATCAATAAGATAAAAATTGTTTTTGCCGATGTGAGGATAATCAAACAATTAAAATGAAATCCTACGTTTCATCATTTGCCATGAATCGGATTCAACCCAATGGGTGGTGATACAAATGTACGAGTCCTGTGAATCAAGAGGTGTCGACCAAACATCACTAGTTAAGTTAACACCAGTTTGTAAATTTTCAAAATAAGATATTAATTCATTTTTAGCTTTTTCCGCACTTTTAAACAATCTCTTCGAAAAGTAGCATGACTTACACTGGTGTAATGTGGTTGGAGAGTTCGTTGAATGAGCCGAGTCAAATGTTCGTTGTCGAAATGTTTGAATGGCAAGCTTTCTTCAATTACAAAATGCGCCATTTGCTCCCGAACCGCATCAATGTTATAAGCCCAAATATTTCATTCATTTGTCATCAAAGCTTGACCTTGAGAAGGTTCACCTTTCAATGCTTTACAATATTTATCTGAAATATGGTTTTTCAACGTTGTATTTGCATCTTTTTTGGAAAACTTCTAACAAAACTTGCAACGAGCCTTTTTTGGACTGCTAGCCATTTGACATAAATCATAAATGCACCATATTTGAGGGTTCCTATTTGTAGGAAGGATTGCTACCACCACGTTGCTTGAAGACGCTTTACAGCCAACGCATGATTGAGCACTTGATAAAGCCATTTGAGAGATTTTTGATGAGAGCCTTCAAAATGAAAGTATTTGTGAGAGATTTTTTAAGATTTTAGAGAGTATAGAGTGTTATAAGTTGTTAAAATTCAACCAAACATCCAATACATATATATACTAACCTAATGGGGGTATAATGGTAAAAAAAACCTCTAAAAACCATGTAAAATAGGTACAAGCGGTTATATAGCCATTACCCCAATGGTTATATTTTGAAAACTAGATTGTGAACTGGTTCGGTTCAAGAACCGGTTTCAAATCTAAAAATGTCAAATCAAAAAGGAAGCGGTTGGTTAGGGTTGGGTTCAAACCGATTTGGTCCAAACTAGTTTGGGCCTCAAACCGGTTTTGGGTTTTCCAGCCAAACTGGTTCCCGAACCGATTTTTTTGCCCACCGCTAGTTTGTACCAATCAACATAAAATCAATTGCTAAGAAATCCTTTTGTCTTGTTTTTACAAACGATTTCTCTAGGTATTCTTGGGTGAGATTCTTAGCACATAAAGGGGAAACATCTGAAGAGTTGCAGAAATTAATTCTTTCAATCAAAGTGATAAGCAAAAGGAAGGTCATGGTTATTCAAAGGACAATGGTACCGAGTTCAAAAATCATATCTTTGACTCTTTATGTGCAAAGAAGAATTTTAAGACAATTCTGTGCAACCAGAACACCTCAAAAAAATAGTGTTGCTGAAAGAAAGAATCACACCTTAATCGAAGTTGTTCGTTTCATGTTGATCGAATCTACATTGCCAATCATTTTCTAGGCTGAAGCAGTGAATTATGCATCATATGTTCTTAATCGAGTGTTGATTGTAAAAGTTAAGATGAAAACTCCTTATAAATTGTTTCATAGACGGAAGCCATTAATTGATTTCTTTCGTCCATTCAGATGTTCTTGTACCTTGCTAAACACTCATGCATAGAAGTCAAAATTTGGGGTTGGGTCAGATGAATGTTACTTTGTTGGTTACACATATTCTCAGAAAGCTTAGCGTGTGTATGAAAAGAGAACACACATATTGTAGGAGTCATTTTATGTTTACCGGAAGGAATCTAATTCTTAAGATGCCAAAATCGAACTTGTATGGTTCTTTGACTCGAACACTCTTTTCAACTCCTTCAATCTTCCATTTTTTGACGATGATGCGTCCTTTCTTAATGTTCAAACGAACATTATTCCATTAGATCCATTACCTCCAGATCTTCTTAACCCATTCCATTAGATCCATTACCTCCAGATCTTCCCAACCATCAAATGAACCTCCAACCTCAATTGAACTTCCATCTTCTTCTCCTTTTAACATTCCACCCCTACTATTTCAGCCTCTATTCCTTCAACTTCATCTTCAACCCCAACCTCCACTCCATCTTAATTCTCTCAAACTTTCATCACCTCAACCTGTCTAACTACCTTCTCCTCCATTATCTACTCAATATCAACCTATTTGACCACCTCAACCCATTCCATTATCTTTAACCACTAATTTTAAATCTTTGAAACATCATCCTTGTGATAATATTAATGGATATATTTCTGATGGTGTGAGGATGCAGAGTCAATTTGGTTTGATAATCGTGTGTCTGTTCTCTTGTTATATATCTTTGACTAATCCAAAGAATGTTCATGCAACTCTTCAGGATCCTTGCGGGGTTGAGTCCATGCAGTTGGAACTTCAACAATTCAGGAAAGTTAAAGTGTGGACACTTGTTGATCTCCCACCAAACAAATATCTAACTGACACAAAATGAGTGTTCAAAAACAAACCAGATGATTATGGCATAGTGGTAAGGAACAAGACCAGGTTGGTGGTTCAAAGATTTGCTCAAGAAGAAGGGATTGATTAGACAGAAGTATTCACTCTCATGGCTCTTCTAGAGGCAATCCAATATTTTCTCGCACTTGCTGCCCACAAGTGTTTCAAAGTCTATCAGATAGATGTCAAATGTGTTTTTCTCTATGGAGATATTGATGAAGAGATCTATGTGTGTCAACCGCTAGGGTTTGAGGATCTGATAAAGTACACAAACTTGATAAATCTCTTTATAGTTTACATCAAGCTCATCACATCTGGTATGAGACTCTTACACAATATCTTCTAAGGAATGGTTTTTCTCGTGGCACTATTGATATGACTTTATTCAAGAAAGATGTAGATGGTGAGATTTTAATCGTGCAAGTCTATGTTGAAGACATTATTTTTGGCTCAACCAATCCTAAGCTTTGTCAGGCTCTAAGGAGGTTATGAGAAGTCACTTTGAAATGTGCATGACGGGGGAGATGAGGTTTTTCCTTGGTTTGCAAGTTGAACAAAAGACTGAAGTCATTCTTATCCATCAAGAAAAGTATTTTAAAGAAATTCTAAAGAAATATAAGATGGATAATGCCTCTTCTGAATTAAGCCCATGTACTACACATACATTTCTTACTCCCGATGAGAACAGGAAATCTATTGATCATCATCTTTATAGATCAATAAATGGTTCCCAAATGTATCTTATAGCTAGCCGTCTAGACATCACTTTTGTTGCGGAATACTGTGCTCAATACCAAACTAACCCAAAAGAGTCTTATGAAAAAGCAGTCAAACAAATTTATTGTTATATAAAAGGCTCTTATCATCTGGGTCTATGGTATCTTTATGGAGGAAATCTTGACTTTCATGCTTATTCTGATAATAATTCTAGTGGTTGAAGGACGAATAGAAAATCACTCACCGGTGGTTATCAATATCTAGGAAATTGTATAGTATCATGGTTGAGCAAAAAACAAACAATTGTGTCTCTTTCCACGGGGAGGCAATGTATATTGCAGCTTCTAGTTGTTGCTCTATTATTTTGTGATAGTGAAGCAGCCATTGGAATAGCCAAAAATCCAATTCATCATTTTTGAACATATTTTTATTATTCTTAAATGTTTTACATATTGTACATATTTTTTATTCTTTAAGAAAACCTCGTTTTTCTTAAAGTCTCATGTAAATATTGTACAAATTTTTATATTTCTTTTCTTTTCACTAATTTACATAAAAGAACTATATATATATATATATATATGTATATAATAGAAATTTCTTTTATCTTGCTCATACATATAAATTTCAAAGGAGAATAACATAAAATATTATTTTTCATTCTTGTGGGACCCTCTAAAATAAAGTTTTATTTGCCTAAAGAATTGAAGGAGGTCAACAGTATTGTATTGGGATATGCATGATAGGCTCAACTATAATACAAAGTAGACACTGATCTTGTGGCTAAACCAAAGGGATAAGAAACTTTATGACTCGGATTATCCCCTTGACATTTTGGCGTACACAAAGTACAAGTCCTCATTCAAAATGGATTGAGAGCGTAATAAACTCTACTTTGATGATCTTAAAAGAAAATTCTTTGTTTCATTTTCCCATGTACTTAATAGTGTTACCTCTAGCTCTATTTGTGTACAAGCTCATCCATGTTGTATATTACCTGCTTATCTCCTCTGCTATGTGTGAACATTGAACTGGAGTAATGATCTCTTCTGTTATACATAAGTATAGACTTGGAGCTCTCATCACCACGTCCTAATGATCTTCTCTATTATACGTATGTATAGACTTAAAGCTCTCATCAGTTAAGTTCAAATGATCATCTCCTTTTTTATATGCGAGTATAGACATGGAGATCTCATAATTTGTTCTTTAAAGTAATAAGGTCTATGTTTATTATGAAAAGATCATAATTGTATTTTCCTTTAGAAAATCAAGCATAGTTAATCATATTGTTCAATATATCATGAGGACATGACAAGTTCTTTTCCAAATGTTAGCAGGGACCGAGTCATTTAAGTTTTCTTCAAATTAACTCAAAAACATGTTAGGACCGTTTTCGTACGGAATACTAACGGATTCTGTGTGAGACCATATCTAATAATGTGGAATCCTATTTAAATGGTGATCCAATTAGTGAGAATGAAAACCAGATCGATCTAACGATTAAACAAACGTGAAGAATTGATTAGAAATCGATCAGGATCGAACTATGAAGTTGGATAGGATGTTTAGGACACTCTGGACGGCTAGGGTTTGTGAATATTTGAAGTCTCATGTTTTTCCACAAATTATGTGGTATTTATTGGTTTTTAGTTTTCGTTTGTACAACTAAACCATTAGCATGGTTCAGTCGTGCGACTAACTCATGCGATTGATTCATACGCACGACTGAAGTCTTAGTCATGTGGCTGAATCAACCTTATGTCTTAGTCATACGACTAATCCAGTCTCCTCGTTTAGTCATGCGATTGGTCCATAAGTATGAATCATTCGTGCGTACGGTCCATAAGTAAGGTCCATTCGCATAATAATCACTCGACTAAGTTAAACGCATTTCTCAATCATTATTGACTTAGAACCATATACAACACTATATAAGATGTTCATACATATGAATTATACCAAATACAATAATAATATGAAATACTCAAAGACACGTAAACATCAAAATTCATATCATATTTTATTAAGTAGTTACATTACACATGTGTAGGAAATGAAATACTTTTACATTTAAGAACATAAACTAGGAACATGATGTATCAACAAACTCCCCCTTGGACCTAGTTTATCGTATTTTCTAACATTCTTCACATGCTCTTGGAATATCTTTTACTTCTCTTCTCTGGTGACTCCCGCGTGTATCTCAAATGCGAAGCAGAGTCATATAACATGTTGGAATTGTAGAGCTTGTACAATATCTTTTGTTATAGAACAGTGGCCACTTGTACAGATTGTAGACATCTTCCACAGACACGTTCGTAAGCCACATTGGGTCAAATACCCTGATAGTCTCAATCTTTCCTTCTTTGTTCAGAACTATGACCACTTCCCCCGTCCTCCAGTCATAATACCACCATTTTAAGTGTGGAGTGAAGTCCTGAGGCATCTTCCGTAAAGGAATCTTAGACATTGTGCGTGGGGGACTCCACTTCAACACCACCTTAGGCCTTCCGGACATAGGATCAAATTCAATCTTATGGATGAACCGCTTAGGTTGTTGAGGTCTAAAGTTGACCCATCTGGTGTGGTCTTCTTTCTTCAATGATTTCTCAAACAATTCTAACATCTTCCTCGGGTTGGCTTACAAAAGATCTAAATATGCTAATCTGTTTAGCTCAAAACCAGGAAGAGTCTTCGGATCATGTGGATATCTAAAGTACTCAATCCCCTTCTCTCTTTTCACAACATAGACATCCAAATCTTCAAAATAAGCCCAACTGATGATCTTGCCTGACACTTTCGATGCTTCTTTACTCGGTAAAGTTTGGTGTAGGCATTCAGCTTTGGAGGCACACCTTGGCCTTCATCTCGGATAAACAAACTGCCCATTCAGCCTTCTTTATATCAACATTAGCATTTGTAGCTTGGGCTTTACTTTCATCCTTTGCTTTCTCCTTCTCTATCTCATCCAGCTTGACAAAAGAATCACTGCCAAAAGTTTCACCCAAGTCTGGGATAACGTTGCCCTCAGGGTCAGTGTACTGTGGATAGTAATCAGACATGACATCCTCAATCTCAATCTCTTCAACACCGTGTAGCTCCTCATCACTCAAAGAATCTACTTCCGTAGAATCTTTGACAAGCTCATCTGGATTTAGTCTAAACATATCAGCGAGCTGCTCGTTGGTCAGATCATGAATAATTTCTCCTTCCTCTGGAGTGTAGCTCATAGATCTTCTTACAATCCCTTGCAAATCAAGAATCATAGTTAGTTGAGTCATGACTTGCTGAAAGGGAACAACATCATAATCCTCGGCCTGTGGAGCTTTGCTTTTGTCATGATCATGTGTTTCCTCAGCTGGAGGTGCGGAGGACACGACTCTTTTGGAGCGCCTCTCCTTTGTAACTTGATTTGAGGCTGATGCAAATGCATCACCTTCTTGATCATCCTCCTCCTCCTCCTCCTCATCATCTATTTTACCCTTTCCACTTCCTCTAGCTTCTTCGTCATCATCATCTTCCTTTGATTCATCATCTGTCAACTCATCATCATCATCTCCACTATCATTTCCATCATCCTTAATCTTCAAGGGCTCAATTTTTGTTCCCTTCAATCTTAGCATAAGCTTTTTGTTCTTCTTCTCTAACCCATCAATTCGTTGGACGGATTCCATCAGAAGCTCATTTTGAGCCTTCAGTGTAGGGTGAGCTCGAACTAATGCTCTCTCGTGAGCAATGTTCTTTTCTGTAAGCTGAGCAATATGCTTGCCTTGTGTGGTATTGACTGCCATCAGCTAATTCATCTGATTGGCTCTCAGATCATCTGTTGCTGCAGCTTGAGCACCAGTCTTTTTAGGCTCGCCACCTATATCTCTAGCCCAACAGTGGGTAGAGTAGACCCCTGTGTAGGTGGGAATTGGGTGGATGTGCCAGCTTGGGGAGTAGTGGATGTAGTGGTGGATGTGGTGTACATGGGAGTAAGAATTGAAGTAGATTGTGGTGGAGTTGTTTTGGGTATTGTAGGTGAGGTAGGTGTGAATTTATAAGTGGTGGTGGGAGTGTTAGTTGTAGTAGAGGTAGTAGTGTGGGGAACAGTGGTGGTGGCAGTGGCTGTTGAGGTGGTAGTAGTAATGGTGGTGGTAGTGGTTGTGGTGGTGGAAGAACTAATCAAAGTAATCCTTTGCTGTTGGACCAAAAGAACCAATGAGCCAGATCAGAAAAACCTTTAAGTCCCACAGACATCATAACAACTGAAGAAGTCTACATCAGGTGAAGACAAAGTCTAAAGACAAAAGCTGAAGACAAAGTCTGAAGACAAAAGTCTGAAGATAAAGTCTGAAGACAAAGTCTAAAGACAAAGTCTGAAGACAAAGTCTGAAGACAAGCTGAAGACGAAGTCTGAAGACATCAGCTGAAGATGAAGTCTGAAGACATCAGCTAAAGACAAAGTCTGAAGACATCAGCTGAAGACAAAGTCTGAAGACATCAGCTGAAGACAAAGTCTAAAGACAGTTCTCAGAAGTTGTCATAACAGCTGAAGTAGTTCTCTTCAGTAGTTGTGATGGT
>BJCM01065080.1:0-10095 GCA_018326385.1 Flaveria bidentis | reverse complement strand
CCCCTCCCGCCTCCCTTCCTCCACCTCCACTCCCTCCACCTATCAACCTTCCTCCACCCCCTCCAGTTTCAATTACCTTACCACCTTCAGCCGCCCTTCCTCCACCTCCTTCAGCCTCACATCTTGCACCTCTTTCATTGCCTGATGCCGTGGGTAACTTTCCCGATGCCAAGGTTTATGTGGCTAGCCAGGTAAGTTTGATGTTTAATTTTTTATATTGATATGAATAGAGATGATGTCCATTTTACTTGTGCATGAAACAAGTAAACCAAATGGGTCAACCTAAAACTTCTAAACATTTTATTTGAAAAGTGAACTGTTACCTTTACAAGGCATAAAACTACTAAACATCTTGTTAAAAAGTGTATAATTTTTGAAATCTTATATCTTTATAAGCATCTGTGACATGATATATGCAGAAGCAACTCAAATTGATCCTTTATGACTGTTGACCCGTTCCTCAACCAGATTTTTGGGTCAACCTAAAAGTTTGTTTAAAGGTGTCAAACTTTTCAAATCATATCATTCAAAAGATCACGCTTTACTTGAAATAATATATATTCTTTGCTAATATTTGACACAAAAAGAAAGCTGGAATTTTTTTAGACAAAAAAGCGTCTCAGGGGTCCCAGAGCAGCTCAAAATTATCATCTTGGGCCTGTTTTTAATCCACCACATGTATTTTGAATTGTGGGCTTGTGGTTAGGATGTTAGGTGGT
Organism: Flaveria bidentis; assembly: GCA_018326385.1. Lineage (NCBI taxonomy): Eukaryota > Viridiplantae > Streptophyta > Magnoliopsida > Asterales > Asteraceae > Flaveria > Flaveria bidentis. The sequence continues at coordinate 9,376 of BJCM01065080.1, read as the reverse complement.
TGTGTATTTGACATCTATGACACCTGCAATGCAGAATGGTAAAGATGATCCACAGCAGTCGATTCAATACCATCCTTCTGAAGTACCAGAAACATCTCATTCCTGCTCTTTTGGTGTCCCTCGGCCACCTGTTCAAGCCACCAGTAATGTGCACTTAAGGCCGCCACATCCCGCCCCTTCATCTCAGTTCTCGTATTTTCAATCAGATCAATCGTCTAGGGAAATTCCACCTCCTTCCTATCCTGGCAGATTCCATTTTGTTAACAGTACAGATACTGGTAACTTTCACAGTGATCATGACAGAATGCATGTGCCTCCACAGGATGACAGCTGGCGATTTCCACCCCCTCCATTCTCTGGTAAAGTTTTTTATTTTTTTAGTCTAACGATTGATTTTTAGGGATAACATATGCATTTTCCACCCAAGCATACAAAATCTCCAAGGTCACCTAACTATCAACTTCTATATTTTTGTTTATGCTGATTTTGGCACAGAAAACTTGTGCGGATTTTAGAATTGGCAACATGCCCTTGAATGTAATACCTGCTTCACATCTAGAGTTTTAAAACTGACAAAATGATCATTAATTTTCTAATCAGTTGTAGATTGTACTTCAAATATAGGGGAATTAATGTGTGTATACATTTTTAGCAAGGTTTTTATGCGAGATTGGCATAAACAAAACCCCTAGTATCAATCTTCTATGTTGATTCTGAATAAAAAATTTGTTCTGATGTTGTAAACTGACGATATGCATTTACGTCAGCAGAGGTGGTCAAACCATGTTTTTTAAGAAATGACAAAAACAACCCTGAATCTACTCAAAAGAAACAAACTCTAGATGAATTGTTAAAAACATTTTCGATTAGTTTCATGGTATTTATGCCATTTCTACAACTCCAAAAAGTGACAGAAACCCTTAAATTTTTGAAAGCAGGGGAAGGGTTTTCATTTTGCAAATTTCGAGCATGTTTTCTTTTCTTTTTTTTGTCATGATCGGCATAAAGAAAAGTAAATTGATAGTTGGGTCACAAAGTTGTTTTAATAATTAATGGCCTTAGTGAAATGTTTTGAATACTTTGGTAGCTTATGCATAATTTATCTTTTGTTTTCACATATTCCGTGATTCCAATTTAATTCTTTTCCGGTTGTTTTTCTCCTCGTAACAACAGGTCCGTGTCATCCTGATGGGCCCAGAGGACGGTACCCTCCCAATATGTATGCAGGCCCACCTTGTGAACCTCCAATATCCGGTAACACATGGCATTATCCAGTAAGACCACCAAATCATAGAGATATGGCACCTCATAGACCATACCCTGAAGCACCCGTTCATATGGCTTCTAGAGGTTCGTGTTTTTTAATCGATTTATTTAAGGGTTTAATTTTTGAGGGGTGTTTGTGATTGCTTAAACAACTTGTCTGAAAATTGCGTCTTTTAAAATCAGATGAGCCCTTTTAATTGTATGGGTGAAAAAAAGGTGTTTTTGCACATTTTTTAGCGTGAGATAAGTTGTTTTTCTAAATTGACTATTCTTGGTGGATGCAAATTACAAGTTTTCCACAAAAAAATTTCAATTGAGTGCAAATATTAAAAAATTAATGTGAAACAAGCTACTGTTTTTGCTTATAAATATAAGCATAAGCTGTTTAAATAAAGGAAGTTCCAACTCCTATGTGAAGTGTGTTAATAAATGCTTACAAACTTCTAAATTTATTATTAAGAAAAGTAGATTATTTTTTTAATAATATAGTTTTTGCAATCATATTGGCAATATGCACAACTTAAATAATCTGATCATAAAGTTTTCTTGCATCTCGCTCAATTCAAAGTAACAAATTTTAATCTACTTCGCTGTTGGGGAAATCTTAAATCTGACGTTAGGGATTAGTAAATTTGACACCGGCGTGGAAAAAATGATCATTGTTGGCATTAGGCATTAGTAATAAACCAACATGTAAAAGATTGAAAGTTAATACTCATAGTTTCTTGCCTTTTTTGGTATTGTTTTCTAAAGTAGAACACCTCAAATGTGAATTCGTAGCAAGCTTGTCACCTTTTTTGTGCATATTACCTTAACAAAATATTTAATGCGTTGGGTATATATAGACAAAAAGAATATAGATGAAAAGAAGGGACGGGAAATTGTAGATTAACTAAACCAATTTTGAGTCTTTGACCCATATTGAAAATCATCCATTTTGATTCCAACATGTTCCGACTCCTTTAACCCCCAACACCCCCATTGCGAAAACTCTAATACGAATAATCTCGAGCATCTTGATTGACAAAATGTTTTAACATTGTTATCTTTTGTGTTGCAGGCCATAACTATTGGAGACCAAGGTGACACACGAGGACAATCATATAATACTCATTGATGATTTATTTAACCTTATAAAGAGATCAAATTCTCACTTGGACTTGACAGGCTTATTACAAAATACCCTTGTACAAAAAGAAACCTATTGCATCAAACAGTGCCCAGAAAAGTTCTATATTTTGAAATCAAGATGCATAATGCCTAGTGTAAATGCATATTTAGTGAACACATATCAGGATGCAGTCAAAGCTACTGACATTCTTCTGGTGCTTATGTCCGCAACATCTTTGGGCTTTTTGCTGTTCTCTTTTGTTTTATGAGGTTATCAGATGTCAACTTGTCATACATGTTTAAGCCAAACTGGTGGATGTTATTTTTTGTCAGGTGTCAATTGTTGGGAATGGTGCTAAATTAAAACATGATCTTGGCTGTATATTTTTGGTTTTGTTTTTGCTGGTTCAGAATTGCAATATATCTGTTGCTTTTTCATAGTTTGATGCAGCATGTTGAAGACTGCAGGGGTGCGTAACGGGTCTGGTTCAAAACCCCGGGAACCTGTCTGGACCAAAGCGGGACCATGACTGGAGTTTTAAATCATGATCCAGAACTACTTCATACTGCAAATTAGGTTTGGTTTGACGGTTTGAGCTATCTTTACTTTTTATAGCTGGCCTATGTATCACTTAGTCTCTACTAAGTCGGATTGATCTTCATTTTCATTTTACAACGATACGAATAAAAAGAAACATGATTACATGAATATATGAAAGCTTTATGTTACTATAGAACCCTTCACTAGCAAGTTTTGAGGTGTTGGGTTTAACTATCACAACTTACGTGTCGTTATAATTAACCTAACTCCTAGTATTATTCTTTTTAAATTACATCTTCAGATCTCAAGAAATATATAACAGAATTTACCAAATTAAAAAGTATTCTAGCAAAATAAAACAGTTCTACCAAATTACAATCTTACAATGTCTCAAACAAATATTCAATTAAACCCCAACAACCTTCCAGGATTACCTACTTAAGGCGAACTTGGTCTTCAAAACCTTTAACATTCCCTTCAGGATTCCCTTCAAATCTCCCCACCCTAAAATGCTTCATTTCTTCACGTCGCATGACATCAATCTTACTGTCAGTAGCCAAATCCACCAACATCCGCCCCACAACCGGTGCCATCTTGAACCCATGACCCGAAAACCCACCCGCAACCACCACGTCCTCCCCAAACTCGCCACCCAAGTAATCAATTATGTAATCCTCATCCGGCGTCATCGAATACAAGCATGACTGACTCATCACCGGTCCCTCTTCCCACACGACTCGATCCCCAAACGTCAACTTGATCCACTCTTTCATATACCCGACAACCAGTGCAGCCTCTTCCACACCCGCGCCTGCGGCCCTCCACGTCCTCTTATCCGGATCACACTGACGACCACCGTGGACCGCGACCTTGATCAGACCAGGATACTCCAACACCGGCGTCCCGTAGATGTATGGCTCACCGTAGCTCGCGAACGACGGAAAACCTGCTTCAATGGTGAAATCAACCTCTTTACCCTCTCTAATTCTCCAATAAAACACAGATGTTTCCAATGGTTGTATAGGTAACATCACACCACCATTGGTAACCTTGTGAATCAACTTACTCACCCAAGCTCCAGCAGTAATCACACACTTTTTCCCCCAAAATCTCTCATTCGATCTGCAACACAATGATATTCCACCATTAAGATCAGCAACAACCAGATCTACAACCTCCGATCGATCCTTCAACACAGCTCCATGTTTAATCGCAAGTGTTTGAAACATCGCAACCGCTTTAGTAGGTTTCAAAACGCCTCCGATCTCCGTCACAACAGCAATCCAGTCGTCCGGAATGTTAATCACACCGGAGAAGTGATCGTTCGTTTGATTCCGATCGAGAATCCGGTGATGAATCGAGTGTTGTTTGCAGTTCGAGATTACCGCGAGGAGAGATTTGTTATCCTTCGGACCTAAATCCAATTGCTCCGACTTGAAGTAGACATTGTAGCCGATTTCAGCCTCTGCATCTCGCCACATCTTCTCCGATTCGATCGCCATCGGAGAGTAGTAGGATTCAGGATACGTTGATCGGATTGTTCGCGATTCGCCGTGAGATGATCCGCGGTGGTGGAGGAAGTCGAATTGCTCGAGAACTAGGGTTTTGAGACCTCGTTTTGATGCTTGATACGCCGTTGAACTGCCGATGACGCCGGCGCCGATGATGATTAGGTCAAATTGGCCGGAATTCGCCATGTTTTTTTATTGATTTGAAGATGCAAAACGTGAATCGAACAGTTGTAGATCCTTACAAATGGAATTGAGTAGATGAATTGCATGGAGATTTGGCATCTTCATAAACGACATACGTACAGCTACTGGTGAAGAAGACAGATACCAGAGCAGTGTCGTTCACGAGTTGAATCGGGCGAGTCAGGGTCGACTCGGACTAGATCTCAGTTTGGTTTTAGACCGACTCGACTCGACTCGACTCGACTCGACTCGGTTTGGTTTTAAATTTGTGAACCAAGCGCGATATCAAGTTTGGCTCGGTTGAGTTTGTAAACCGAGCTAAATATCGAGCGCTGTATTTAACGAGCGAGCTACTGAGTAAGACGACAGACGAGTAAACATTTGTTTGTGTTAGGTTTGTTTACGTTAAGAACCGCGTGATCTCTGCTTATTTACGAACTAGTCGAATTCAAGCGTTATATTTTTGAGTATTTTTTTTAGCAAATTTCGAGTTTCTAGTAATCTCAATAGCATATTTTTTAGTTCGATTGCAGGGCTAGTTTTATTGTTGCTAATATGCAATTGGTGCTAATGTACTCGGAATGTGATGTGCTAACGTACGCGGATTAAACAGCCGACTTGAAGAAAATTGGAATAACAAATAAATATTCTTAGCGTAGAAACAAAACATGATAAAAAAAACTAAAAGTAAATGTTTAATTTAATGTATTTTATGTTTCTTTTATGTATTTGTGATTATAGCAATAGTAGTCGCGTATTATACGAATTAAATAAATAAATATTAAATAATTAATAATAAAAATTTATGTATTATAAAATTATATTTAAAGTTAAAATATAATTATAATTAAATATAAATAGATATTTTAAGCAAATAAACAATAGTATATTTTTTAAACTTTTGTTTTATAAAGAAATTGTGTTTTTTAAATATTTTGTTCCAAGAAAAATGATTTTTAAAGAAAAAGTTTTTGTATCATATATTTTATAAAATTTTGTTTTAAAAAGTGTGTTTTTAATAGAAATTAGTTTTTTTTATTTATTAAATTGTATATTTTTTAATTTAAAAATAATATGAGTAATATTATTAGTATTCAATATTATTATTAATAATATAGAGAAATAAAAAAATTAGTATGATAAGACTTACAATTGTTTCACGTTTATTTTAATTTTTTATAGATAGATAGATAGACTAGAAACCCATTAATTAAACGAATTATAGTTAGTAATAAACATGCAAATATTATATTATAATATTATAATATAAAATATAATTAAAACAATATATATACATAATAGTTCAAGAAATAAAAAAATATTTTATTTTTAACTCTCTTTTTTAAATAGTTTTATTTTTAAAATTCGTTTTAAGATTTTTATAAAAAATACTTTTTATCAAAATCTTGTTTTTAAAAAAAGTCTAATTTGTAGTTATTTTGGTTGTTTTAATTACACTGTATTTAAAACTGTTCACCTTTATACCTTTTTAGAAACAAAATGATTAATATTTTGTTTAGAAAATGTTTAGTGTTTTATAAATTTTATATTATATTATTTTTTATTATTATTTAAATTTAATTTAAAAAATGTGATTTTTAATTTCCTTGATAAAATCTATATTAAGAAAAGGTAGTTTGATTTTAAAAAACTCTAAATAAAAGAGACAAATACAACAAATAATAAATTTATTTTTAATAAGAAAGAGAAAATTGTATGGGTATTTTATTACTATAATATACTTTTGGAGGAAATATTAATGTGTGAATATGTCAAAAAATAACAAGTGGCAAAAAATAAGTGAATGTGCGACGATCACTTAAATGACTCACAAGCATGGTGTTCGGAGGCATTATTGTGCTCATTGGGTCGGGTTTCAGGTTATTTGAATTTTACGGATAACAGTGTTCTAATTATAACTCAAAAGAGTAATTTAAATTTGAACTTGAGATTTTTGAGTTATATTGTGATAAATATTGGTTGAACTAGATAGATTATAAATAATACAAAATTTCTTTCATGGTTTTAATTATTCTATATTAGTATGGTCATAAAGTCCCACTCTTCTTGAAGGAACGTTACAAAATGAAACTTTAGGAATTTCGTTAACGAATTTCATCTAACTCATGGAATGCAATATTTTAAATACATAGAGAAACATGAGATGAGTTTATGAATATTTTATTTTATTCTAATTATATGGGGATGAAAATAAATAAAACATATTAAAATTATTAGTTTTATAAAGATTTTATTTTCGAGATATTATTATTCATTGGTGAAATAAAAATTTAATAAATATTCAAAAGTTATAACAAATAATGAATTGGGAATTATTACTCTATATTTAATATGTATTAATAAATTATTAAAATAACTACATTATATTTTAGATATTTAATAGTTTAGTTTAATAATTTACAATAATTATCATTTAATATGAGATAAACAAAAAACACAAATATAAATATATTTGTTTTAACATATTTTAATTAAAAAGAAAAATCAAATTAATTGTTTTTAAACTTTCCATATTTATTATGAGAGAGAGACGGAAAAATAAATCTTGTATATTAAAATGATGACACGTGTCATCAAAATGCTAGAATGATAACATGTGTCTTGAGAAAATATTTTTTCATTATAGGTTATAAATACAATAAAGGGACAATTGCATATATTTTCTTGTAATACTATTTAATTCTATATTTACTCAATTCAAAATTATATATCCCCTGTTTTAACCTTTTTAATTGTATATTTATTCAATTCACAACAAAATATTACATATATCCCTTCTCTTAATGAAAAGTTTTTAAATTTACCCATTTTGACTTATTGTATTAGATACAAATTATAAATTGATAGTGTTATCCTTGTCTTTACAAAAACTATAAAAAACTTAAATTTTCATATTCATCTAGTTTTAGCTGGCTTTTTTTCTTTTTTTCTTTTTAATTTTTTTTATTTTTAATCATGTTTCGCTATTGAGTTTTATTAGCTTAAACTTTCGTCCTTTTTTGCTTTTCTTTCATTAATTGTATTAATTTATGTTGAGTTTATTCTTCTCTATCAAACTTTTTGGAGTAACAATAATAAAACACAACATAAATCCAAACTTTTAATTTGTTACGAAACCAAAAAACAATCACAAACATTTATGAGTAAAATAATCATTTTATAATTATTTTTAATAAAAAGTCAAAATTAGTAAATTTGTTATTTTTTTAAAGGAATGGTTATATACAAGTTTAGTTTTAAGTTTGGTATATACTCAATAGAATATATTAAGAAAAAAGATATATGCAATTTCAATTTTAAACTAGATAAATATGTAACTAACAAAGTTTACAAAGGGTATATTGGGTATATACAAGTGCCCCTAATATAAATATATAACTATCATAAATGACATTCATTGGTCATCATAACTACTTTTCCGGTAAAAGCGAAAATATATATGTAAATATGTGATATAGAGAAGTGATTTTAAGAAAATCAATTAGTTTTGAGAAAACTAAGAAAATCAATTGTAACCAATCAAAAATTTTCATTATATATTTATATATATTATTTTTAAAGGGTATTTAAGTAATTGTCTACGTAACTTATTTTTAGAAATTAATCATCCTTGACTAAGTCCCTTAAATTTCTCCCCAGGATTGAACAAATTAGTAAACCACTTCAAAAAAAAATTAATCGACATTTTTGTTCTTCATATAGTGGACTATTTCCACCATTGTTATTTTTCCATTTGATGCTTCAATCGTTTCTATATAGCGATCGAACTAATTAGCACAATTCTTGGGAATGGTTCATTCAATCCACCGTAATTATTTTTTTCTCGATTCGTGTTGTTTTATTGTGGTTTCAAGCTCAAAGGTTAGCAAGGAAGATGATTTTATGAAATCAAGGTCAAAGGTTAAGCAAAGATGATGGAATCAAGTTATAGGCTAACGAAGGAGGAAGATGAAACCACAAAATCCATGAAATCAATTTTTTAATTGGTTCTCAATTAAATCGATTGATGGATAAGTTCATGAGGACATCATCGTTGATTAAGAAACCAACAAAATCGATTCATGCTCTTGACACCATGGATGGTTACAAAGAAAAAAAATGAAGACATGTTTTACTTGGGTTTATATTCGTAACTATGGTTCCATATATGTAACTTCGGATTAAGGCAAATCAACAACAAGAAGAATGAAGTGTCAGGTTACATATACGTAACTTCTTTATATTATGCTTTGGTTTTTTTTGTCCATCTTCATCTTCGTCGAGTTACATATACGTAAGCATTTAAACAAATGGGTGCACATCTATTCATTGTAATTTTCTGTGATTCTAGTGTCCTTTTTAGTGTTACGTATATGTAAATTATCAAGTTACATATAACTCAGGATGTGTATAAATCAAGTTACATATACGTAACCACGTCTACATATGTGCAAATTTCCAAGTTTAATAAAATGTTTTGCCTTTGTTTATGTATTATAATTACATGTACGTTAATAAAACGATTGTATTACATAGAAATATATATCAACGTGAATTAGTTACTTAGAAAATTTGAGATTACATATTGAAGATAAAATTGAAGCATAATTGGGTTTCATATATGAAACATATTATGTCATAAGTGTGTGATACAATGTTACATATACGTATCACAATGTTACATATTAAAACAAATTGTTATATAATGTGATTACGTATACGTAACTCAACTGGCATTCAATTGTTTGTTTTCTTATTCCATATT
>BJCM01065079.1:0-20920 GCA_018326385.1 Flaveria bidentis | reverse complement strand
TTATTTGATGTTATTCAACTAAATTAAACAACATTACAAATAATATCCATGAACAAATTATCCTCATAAGTTGTTCTTTCTCACACATAATCTATTTAGAAAACCCATTTTCTAAAATGGTGTATTTTATTTAATTGCATGATCATATCATCAACTAAATATTAATTGGTGTTTGCTAAGCTTGTTATTGGGTATGACCCGACTTGGATCATAACGTACTAACCACATCAATGTTCTATGTGTCTTGGGCATAAAGGATCCAACAACACCAAGTGTGAACTCACCAGCATCAACTACTATTCACATTGAGTCTCATCCGCAATAGCCCTTAACCATCCTCATTCAATCTAGTCACCCACACTAGGTTATTGTTACCTGAATTAAGTGACACTTAAGATGATTTTTATCAAGGATTTCAACTAACCATGTCATTTACACTAAATCAGGATGGTGCAATCTATCAAGCAAGGTCCATTTACCCTTGTATACAAAAATGACAAAGATGAATTGGTTCCTAAACCTGAACATCTCTAGGATAAGGACAATTTGAAAAGGATGAATCTTGATGATAAAGCGTATGGTGCTATCACTAGGGCTCTTACAACTGAGATAGCACATAATTTTTAATATTACACTAAGGCTAAGGATTTATGGGATGCCATGATTGAGTTGATGATTGTACGACGGAATCAAACAATCAAGAAACATTGAATGCAAGAAATACTCATAATGCTTTTTGTTTTAATGAAGGTGATTGATTACAATGAATGTTGGGGTTTTAGCATAGAATAGTAATAATACACCTCAGAATGTAAGATGCACATAAAATATTCTAATTGTCTGTCAACAGTCACCTCACATACGAGGTTTTCTATCCTATTTATTGGCTGACAAGATGCCTTTTTACAAAATGAATAAACTACCCCTGACCTATACATGAGAACTAGTCTAAGTTTTCATCAGCATTTCTTTGTCCATCCGCATTGACAAATGCGGATGTGTTGAACTTGATCAACATTTCTTCTTTTGTCTTCAGCATTAGTAGTTGGTCATCCGAATTAACTAATGCGGATAAAAAAATACTTATGCGCATTTGTTATCCAGGCATCCACATTAGTTAATGCGGATGTGTAAAACTAGTCAGCATCTCTTTTAGGCTATCCGCATTTGGTAATGCGGAAGAAGAAACACTTGTAAGCATTTTTTTATATCTTCCACATAAACAAATGCGGTTTGCCAACACTTGTCTTCTATGCAGATTCCTTATCCGCATTAGTACATGGACTTGTGAGATTACCAATAGAACAACCATTAACTCACCAATTTAATTGGCATGTATGATCCTTTCAATCTCCAACAATACTCCCCCTAAGGATTATACAACCTATGTTCTTCAATGGTTTGGTGGAGTTGAGGTTGTGAATATTCTGCTAGGTCTTGTGGAGGCCTTTGGGGTTCTGCTTGAGATGGATCCAAAATGGCTTTTATCATGTTGAAAAAGTCATTTGCATCTGACATCTTCTCTCTGTTTAGCACATGAATCTTCATGTGACTCATAGTGTAGATGGCTTCTAAGGGTGGTTTCTTTAGAGACATTAATTCCCATATGGATATAGTAGACATGCCATCTCTATGTATCAGTAAAGCTCCATCCACGTCGACCTCTAGCTTCATAATGTTCCCTAATTGCAGAGGAGTCTTCTTCTTCTTTCTCTTTTCTCTTTTGGCAATGATTTGATCATATGCCATTTTTAGTATTTTGATGGACTTTAAGAAGAAGTGCATGTCTTCTTCTCCCAACTTGTTTGTAATTTCTCTAAAGTGCCTAGTGTAAATGTAGTGGATGTATGATTCATCTAGTTGTCTCACCTCATATCCACTAAATAGTCTAATCTCTGCACCTTGCTTTCCTCCCCATTTCTCTCAATTACCAACTCATATTTCTTTTCATCATAATAGACATTAGAAATTGGTGTGGAGGAATGAGTGCCAGACACCATCTTTCTCTTTAATGATTCAGTTCGTTTCACTTTTAGCTCTGGAAACAAAACTTCTTCTGCTTGTTTAGTTCTTCTCTTTTCAAGTGGGTTGATAAAGGATCTATCTTTCCTCATGCAGATAGCCTTAAGAGATTTGAAGTTGTCTATTCTTTTAAACATTCTTAGAATATCTTCAAACTAATATCCCCTAAACATAGCCTTATGATTTATTAGCTCTAAATTGGCTAGTTCCTTCAAGTCATGAATCTTTATGGCATTCACAAGAGTAGAGAACTCTATGAAGAATTGCACCAGCCCTGAGATCCTTTTCCCCATAAACATGTTCCAGTCACTGTCATACTTCCAAACATTAATCTTCTGATCAGTCTTGCCTTTAGGAGTAGACACACATTTAATCATTTCTGCAGTGGTTAGTCCATCTTGAAGTTTCAATTTTGAAGGCTCTGCAAGCCACTCAAGATATCTGTGTAAAACAGGTGCCAAAGAGTCATGGTCTCTATGGGTAAGCTCCATGTCTTGAGCTGATACTCTGGTTCTAGGATTCTTACTTGTAATCTCCTCTTCCAGTTTCTTCAGCTTTTCTTTCTTCTCATTATTCAACCTAAGGATGGCAACCCTTAAGGAATTAGTCTTCATATTTCCAAGCTTTCTCTTTGTGAACCCTTAACAAGAGAGATAATCATTTATTTCCCTATCTGACATGTTGTAGGGATCAGGATATAATGAGTGAGGAGTAGATGTCTGCTTTTGCTTGGAGGATGATTTGGGCACTTAAGCATTGGGACCAAGAGTCTTCACATACTCAGTCTCATAAGTGGGGTCCAGCAGCTTGTTTAGTTTTTCTTCTTCTGACATCATTCCCTCATAAGTCATGCCAAACACTTCCTTAGGGTCATATCCATGATTGATTAAGAACATGGCTTTCACCATCTAATCATTAGTTAGAGCCTTTTCAATCATGTCTTGTACTGATTTTTCCTCCTTCATAGGGCTATCAACAGCTATTGGTTCATCAACCACATAGCCACCCTTAATTTCTCCTTCTTCTAGGTCTACAAAGTCAGCATTCTTTTTCATTTGAGCTTCAGCCTGTTTATGCTCTTCTAAAAATTCAGCAATGGCGGCAAGGATTCTACTATCATCCTTTTGACTTTCCTTAGTTGATTAATCATCTACTTTTGGCCTTTTTCCCTTAGCCTTCTGTTATAAGTACTTCCTTCTCCTTGTATATGTTTGCATTGATAGACTAGAGGAGGTTTCCGGCTGTTCAGCTTCCTGAGGCACTTTTTCAGCCTTTGATTGGTCTCATTCATTAATGGTAGATGCTGATTCTTCTTTTTCTTGTTGTTCTTCACATAGTATTCTAATAAGTTCTTTTTGTTCTTCAGTCAGTGATACAACAGGCACTAGTTGTATGCTCAATTCCTTCTCAAGAGGAACTGGAGATTGAGGAATTACAACTATAGGTTCAACAATAGTCCTCTGCTCAAGTATGAAGTCCCAAAAGTCGATGAACTCTTCAACTATGAAGCTATCAAGAGCTTTAATCATATCGCTGAATTATGTCTCTTTAGTGTGAATCTCAACTGTTTTCTCTAAATAAACCACCATTTCCAAGCTAGACTCATCATGCTTTTTAGCATGTTTCCCTTACTCCTTTCTCAGTCATAGAGAATCTCATCCTTTTAGTAGGAGGAGAGTGATCACTACTCTCTCCTGATGAGCTCTCAGAAGTAACCTCTTTATCACTATCACCCTTTCTTTTCTCCTCTCTTGTCTTAATTTCATCATCTTTTATTATTTCAGCTTCAGCTTCTCTTTTGATTTCAACAAGCAGTTCCAGTTCAGATACTCTCTTGTTTAGACTTTCAATTTGGTTTTTCAAGTCAATAATGATGTCAACTTGTTCTTCAATCAATCCTTCTTGTTCTTCCATAGCAATGGTCTGAATAGATAAAGTGTTCACATGACCACTTATTTCATCTCTGGATTGTTGGAGAGCAGCCTTTAACTTTCAATCTCTTTTTCTTTTTCTTTCTTTTCAGACTCATATTTTTCTTTCATCTCTTTCAACTCTTTTTCCTTCTCATCTAGTTCCAAAAGTCTGTCTTGAATAATACAAGATCTTCTATTAAGTAGTCTTTCCATCTTGGATAATTTTTGCATTACTTCTGAAATTAACTCATCCTTCTCATCAGGTTTGTTGACTCCTAATTTTGCATAACTTTCTGATGGAGCTGCCTCAGAAGTAACTTTACTTATAGGCATTTGGCGTGGATGATCCTCCTTATAAGATGATGATTTGGATTTCTCTAAAGAGCTGGTCGAATCACCAATCTCAACAGGCTGGGTAATAACAGGAGATGTTTGAGCAGGTAATATGGGTGAGTGATGGATTGGTGATATATGTGGAAAAGTGATAGACTGTGCTTGAGGTGATTGAATTGGTGATCCTTGAGGTGATAGAATTGGTGATTTGTGAGGTGATGGTAATGGTGTTCTTTGGGGAGATGGTATTAGTGTGGGTACAAATGGTGAGGCCATATCATCATCATGAACATAAGGTCCAGTGTGAAGATCCCCCCTTCATCCACTTGGGGTGACACTAATCTTTGTTCTTCATCCCTCTGTACAACAGTCACCTCACCTACGAGGTTTCCTATTCTATTTATAGGCTGACAAGATGCCTTTTTACAAAATGACTAAACTAACCCTGACCTATACATCAGAACTAGTCTAAGTCTTCATCAGTATTTCTTTTGTTCATCTGCATTGACAAATGCGGATGTGTTGAACTTGATCAGCATTTCTTCTTTTGTCTTCAGCATTAGTAGTTGGTCATCCGCATTAACTAATGTGGATCAATGAAATACGTATGCGCATTTGTTATCCGGGCATCCGCATTAGTTAATCCGGATGTGAAAAACTTGTCTGCATCTCTTTTAAGCTATCCGCATTTGTTAATGCGGATGAACAAACACTTGTTAGCATTTGTTCTATATCTTCCGCATATACAAATGCGGTTAGCCAACACTTGTCTTCTAGGCAGATTCTTCATCCGCATTAGTACTTGGACTTATAGGATTACCAGTAGAACAACCATCAACTTACCAATTGAATTGGCATGTATGATCCTCTCAGGGTCCAACAAATATGTTTAATAATATTCTTGGGGAAACTTTGGAAGCTCAAATGTGTAGGTTTGTGAAGCTAATCACAAATATGAAAAGTGTAGGAATTACTCTGGAGAGTATATTAGTAAATAAAAAACTACTAAGTTCTCTACCATATTGCTGGAACAACAATTGTACTACCATAGAAAGAACCAAGGATCTATTTACCTTGTCTTTAAATGATCTCATCTCAATCATCAAATCCTATGATATGGATGACAAGCAAAAAGCTGCAAACTACATTAAATCAATGGGAGCTGAAGCATCAGCTTTGTATGCCAAAATGGCTAGTAATACAAATTACTATGTAAGCTACTATCAGTTGTGTCAACAACAACAATTGACATATTCTACTCATCTGATAGTCAAAGATCAATCATTGCCCCAATCCTTGCCTCATTACCAAACTTCTCATCAAAATCCTTATGTCTAAGAGCAAGTCCAATCCCAACATCAAACCTACTCACAAATTCAAACTACTCAACCTACTGAGCAAACTTTTGGTGTAAATTCTCAACCCAACAAGCAAACCCATCTGGCTTTGTTTACTACTTTTATAAATAGTTATGAAGCATTTTCTATTGGAAGACGCAGTGCACCTAATATCCTGGTTAATGACTTGCAATATGTTAATCTCTATGATATAGAAGATAATGATATCAAATACCAAATGGATATGGATGTGTATAGAGCTAAGAGTCTTTCTAGGGAAACTTGAAGAGAAGTGTTTGGTCTGAATAATTCAAGAAAAATAGGGTTTGATAAGTCTAGTTTGAGATGCTACAACTGTGACAAGCCTGGTCATTTTGCTAGAGAATGTACTGAAGTCAGAACTAACTAGAATAATCATGGATAAAAGATGGTAACAATGGAAGTAGAAACAAAGAATGATCAAGCAAGTTCATCCAAAAAGAAAGCCTTGGTGTCTGTAGGATTAATATTTTTCACTAACACTTGGTTTTGTCTCAAACTCACTTATACTCACATGCTTATGATGAAGCAAAATCTCTCAAAAAGTTGATTATAATATACTAAGTAACTTAAGAAAACAAGGAAATAATTTTTAAGGTACTAGTATCTATAACTTCTCAACTCAAAGTTTACAAGACTCTTACAAGCATGATACAAGAGTTACAATGAGAAACTATATATTCTGTAAGGACCGTGTACGTACAGAGTACTAACGGATTCTATGTGAAATCAGATCAAATAGTGTGGAATCCTATTTGGTTGGAAATCCAATCAGTGAGAACGATAACCCGATCGATATAACAATGAACTAAACGTTAAGAATGAGTAGGAATCGATCAAGATCGAACTATGAAGTTGGATTGGCTATTTAGGATGCTCTGGACGACTAGGGTTTATGTATATTATAAGTATCTCTCAAAAGTCTATTCTCTTTTCACGAATTAAGTGGTATTTATAGGTTTGCAGCTGTCATTCATATGACTTAACCATTAGCATGGTTCAGTCGTGGGACTGACTCATGCAATTGAGTCATACATACGACTGAAGATTCAGTCGTGCGACTGAGTCAATCTTAATGTCTCAATCATACGACTGATCCAGTCTCCTGGTTCAGTCGTGCAACTGATTCATTATTATGACTTATTCATGTGTATTGTCCATGAGTATGGTCCATTAGCAAGATTAGTCACCTGACTAAGTTGAACACATTTCTCAATCATCATTGACTAAGAACTTTGTACAACAACCTCAAATATGAAATAATCAAAGATAAGTAAACATCAAACGCATATCATATTTCATTGAATAATTACATTACACATGTGAAAGAAATGAAAAACTTTTACATTAATAACATAAACTAGGAACATGATGTATCAACAAACTCCCCCTTGGACCTAGTTTACCCTATTGTCTAACATGCAGGTCCAAGTTCATCTTTCTCTCTTTTGTTGTTGCTCTAGTGCTTTTCTCCAAGTTCTTCTATCTTTCTTTTGCTTTTGCTCTCATGGCAAACTATTGCTCCAATATTAAAACCAAATCAGGCTGAACTTATCAAAATGGAGATGCACCAGAAGCTTAGTTTCAACTTCACAGTCATCACCTTCTTCTAGGATCTTTAGTACTTCTTCAACAAGCTTTTAGCTCTATTGTGGATCAATCTGATGTTCATAAGCTTGCGAGATCTTCCTCGAAAGTCACTACATTTAGTCTATTTACTAAAATTCTTTACATGTTCTTGAAATTTCTTGTATTTTTCTTCTCTGGTGACTCCTACGTGTATCTTGAATGCAAAACAGAGACATATAATATGTTGGACTGTAGAGCTTGGATAATATCTTGTGTGTCATAGAATAATGGCCATTTGTATAGAGTGTAGACATCTTCTGCAGACAACTTGGTAAGCCATATTAGGTCAAATAGCCTGATAGTCTCAATCTTTCCATCTTTGTTCAAAACTATGACCGCTTCTCCTGTCCTCCAATCATAATACCACCATTTGAAGTGTGCAGTGAAGTCCTAAGGCATCTCCCTTAGAGCAATCTTAGACATTGTGCGTGGGGGACTCCACTTCAGTACTACCTTTGGTCTTCTAGAGATAGGATCAACATCAGTCATATGAATAAAACATTTAGGTTTTTGAGGCTTAAAGTTGACCCATCTGGTGTGGTATTCATTCTTCAGAGCTGTCTCAAACCATCCCGACATCTTCCTCGGGTTGGCATACAAAAGAACTAAATTAGCCGATCTATTGAGCTCAAACCAGGAAGAGTCTCCAGATCATATGGATATCTAAAGTACTCAGTCCCCTTCTCTTTCTTTAGAACAGAAACATTTATGTCTTCAAAATAAGCCCACGTGATGATTTTGCCAGACACTTATTGATTTTTCTTGACACTGTACAGTTTGGTGTAGGCATTCTGCTTTGGAGGTTCGTGCTGGGCTTTCGTTTCAGCAAAACAAGCGGCCCATCCAGCTTTCTTAAGATCAACATTCGCATCAGAATCTTGGTTGTGACTTTCATCTTTCTCCTTTTCATTCTCTATCTTGTTCAGCTTATCTAAAGTAGTACTGTCAAAAGTTTCACCCAAGTAGGGGATAACATTGCCCTCAGGGTTAGTGTACTCAGGATAGTGGTCAATTGTCACATCTTTAATCTCTATTTCATCGACACCCTATAGCTCATCATCACTTAGAACATTGACTTCGGGAGCATCTTTGATCAGTTCATCTGGATTTAGTCTGAACATATTAGCTAGCTTCTCGTCGGTCAGATCATGTATGATTACTCCTTCTTCGAGAGTGTAGCTCACTGATCTTCTGACGATCCCTTACAAGTCAAGAATCATAGTTAGCTACGTCTTGACTTGCTTAAGGGGAAGAACATCATAATCATCAACTTGTGGAGCTTTGTCTTTGCCCTGATCACGAGTCTCCTCAGCTGGAGCTGCATAGGACGAGGCTCTTTTGGATCGCCTCTCTCAAGCTGCTTGAGTCGAGGCTGATGCAGCACCATCACCTTCTTGCTCATCATCATCATCTTTATCATCGTTTTTGCCATTCCCACTCGGTCCCGCTTCCTCTTCCTCATCTTCTACTTCTTCATCATCAATAATCTCATCATCATCATCATCCATATCATCACCCTCTTTAATCTTTAGGGGCTCACCCTTAGATCCTTTCAGCCTTAGCATCATCTTCTTTTTCTTTTTCTCCAGTCCCTCACTCCTTTTCACCAATGCCATCACCAACTCATTTTGACTCTTTAGTGCATGGTGAGCTTGACCTAAAACTCTCTCATAAAGTGTATTCTTCTCACTGAGCTATGCTATTTGCTTGGTTTGAGCTGCATTTACCACCATCAACTGGTTTATCTGAGTAGCTCTCCGATCATCAGTTGCGATCAGCTTTAACACAATGCGGTTTAGGCTTTCCAGCTGTTCCTCTAACCCGATAGTGGGTAGAGTGGAGCCATGTGTCATTGGGGATTAGGCGGATGTACCGGCTTGTTGAGTGGTGGTTGTGGTGGTGGATGTGGTGAAGATGGGAGGAGGAATGGGAGTGGATTGTGGTGGAGTTATGTTGGGTAGTGTGGGTGAGGTGGAGGTAGATGTATAAATGGTGGTAGTAGTGTCAATGTTTGTGGGAGTGAGAGTGGGTGTTGTGGTGGTAGTGGTTGTGGTAGTGGTGGTGGTTGTAGCGATTAGGGTGATCCTCTTCCTCTTGTTGTTTTTGCCGTGGGGTTGGGCCATCCTCTTTTTCCTTGATACCTTGGAGATTGAGCTGATTGGCTGGTTGGGTGTGTAAGTAGGATCAGTGAAGTCAGTAGCACCACCCTTCGACCCAGCTTGGCGTCCGCCGACCGCCTCTTTCCCTTTTTCGGTAGCCACAACCTGGCTCCCGACTTTCCTAACAAGAGGCTCATCGTCAGATTCATCCTCTTCATCGAGCAGGAAGTCTTGGTGAAAGGCAACTTTCTCCGTTCCACCAGGTGCATCAGTGGTGTCATGTAGAGATGGTGAAGATATTGTAAAAGTTTCAGTGGCCCTTGATTGACTGAGACCAGTATCTCCATCACCTTGACCATCATTCTGATCATCATCATCATCATCATCATCATCATCCTCTTCATCAGTGGGTACTACAATAGGCTCAGCATTGGAACCACTATCATCGTGATGCCATTTCTTACGAGCAGGTGCCACATAGTCTTCATTGGCCTGATGCCCAAACAATCTCCTGACCGGGGGCTTCACCTGCTTCCCCCGATATACTTTTATCCTACCTAAGGTGGTATTATCCATCACCTCAAACATCACTGCATCATCTTTCTCCTTAGGCAGCATAGGAAGCTTCTCATCTATAATCATCTATAAGAAATATGGATACATGCAGAAGCCTTCCTTGCCTTTAGCCTCAATGTTCTCGAACAGGTAGGAGAAGAGCATGAGAGAGAAACTGAACGGGTGGTTCAGTACCAGTGCAACATATGCATTCTGGATTTGGTCGGACATCTTGTCAAATCCTCCACGCCTGGAGGCTCTACACTTTAGTATCACGTGTGCCAAATACTTGAACTGTGGGCACATGTTGCTCTTGTTCAGCACACTAGCATTAATGTTACCGGCATACTTGATCCTCAGAAAACATCCCCGAACCGTTAGGGGATGCTGCTTGGTTGGGTAGGCTCCGTCCTCACCCAGATCTAAGACTCGCCTCAGATCATCTTCAGTAATCTCAATCTTTTGTCCAAAGATGGCGCTCCGAATGCACTTGGGCTCAATGGACCTGTCAACCATCGTGCTTTCCAAGAAAGCCTGCAATATCGATATGTAAGGTGTGCATGGGACAGAAACGGCCTTGAAGATCCTTGATCTGCTCAAAAAGACAATAATCCTGGTGAAGTCACAAGCTTTCCGGGTTGTAGCATCAAGATGAGCACAGATTTTGTGCTTGGTGCTCATAGTCAATTTATCAGCCATATTGCT
Organism: Flaveria bidentis; assembly: GCA_018326385.1. NCBI lineage: Eukaryota > Viridiplantae > Streptophyta > Magnoliopsida > Asterales > Asteraceae > Flaveria > Flaveria bidentis. Next base: position 10,288 of record BJCM01065079.1, on the reverse strand, counting down.
GCAACACAAGAAACATATACATTAGATTGTTTGTAAGAGATACCAATTGCATATTGGCTGATTTTGATCAACTGGTTCAATCGTGCGATTGAACCATACGACTGAGTTCAGTCGTACGATTGAGTTCAGTCCTACGATTGAGCCTACGACTGAGCTTAGTTGTATGATATGCCATGCGGTTGAATCAGTCGTGCGACTGAACCCATACACTTGATTCATTCGTGTGATTGAGTCATAGGCCTAGCTCAATCATGCGATTGAAGTTCATCAGCATGTCTATTCGCATCCTTCACTGTTGCACACCATGGATTTGAATCTTTGTCAAAAACATGACGTTATACTTCGTGTTTATAGTCATTTAAATCAACATTAGTGTCCATTTAAGTGGTCTAGTCTTAATAGTTAGTAGAAAACATGTTAGGATCACAATCAAGCAGTAATATTAGTTAACCAAAATTTTAGTAAAGTGTCTTCGAATGAGCGATTTATGAGAGTTTTGAAGGGTGGTAGTGAATACGACTTACTAACCCCCTTATTTAGACTATCTTAATTTTTTGTCGCGCGATTGGACCCATACGCATGCTTCATTCGTGCGACTGGGGTTCAGTCGTGCAACTGGCTTATACTCCTTCATCCATTCGTACGATTGGTTTAGTCTTGTGATCCAATCGCTTGGCTGTTCATACTCATGATCCAATTGTGTGACTGGCTCATACGTATGGTTCAAACGTGTGATTGGCTCATCTTTATGATTCAATCGTGTGATTGGCTCATAGTTATGACTTTGTCCTCATACACTTTAAAACACTTAAAGTTTTCACTTTTGATACATAACATTATGACTTATGATCATCTCAGACATAACCCTTTTAATTTAACGTCATTTGATCACCTTAGACGTGATCCTTTTATTTTAGAACTGATTGGTCACCTTAGACGTGACCCCTTTTAGTGAGTGATTCATAGATTTCATCTAGTTGTATAGTCCGACATCTACGTAACAACAAACTAGAAAATAGAAAACAACTTGAAATTAAGGGAAACAAGACATGTTTTTGTGGTTTGGGGGTAATATGGATGGAAACCTTTTAGAATACATCTAACCAATTTTACTTCCTGAGCAGAAAAATTTCAAGTTAATTTGATCATTTCTTGAAAGATTCATTATGGAATAATACAGGTATATCATAATCATTTGGGACCCTTTAATATGCACTTTGATGCTAGATTCGTGTTTTGTCTGAGAGTCAATAGCACTTTCAAAAAATCATACTAGAGCTATAAAATGCACATAATGATTTTGACTGTCAAGAGTTGCAGCCACGATGATTGTCAGTATATTTTTGCAATTAAATTCATACACAGATTTTTGACTCACATTGGTGAGGAGTTAGGTTTAATTATTTCAACAAGCATTTTTGGAGCCCACACTTATATGGTAATCAACATTTCTCAGGAGATTTTTAAGCGGTCTACGAGTATTTGACAAGAAGAATTTATTTTAAGAGCTTTCAAAGAGATGCAAACCTCATGTCAGTGCCATCGCACAGCGAAGAGGCGCGAACAACAATGAATTCTAGAATATTTAGGTTATGCTTATCCTCAGGTCAGTGCCACCGCACAGCATAGAGGCACACAACCTATCTTCTTGTTAGAGAATTTGTTTTTCTTTTGCACATAACACACCAACAACATTAGTCATTAGCTTGATTGCTCTTAGCAATTTTTTCATGTGCATTGCTCATTTTTATGGTCATCCGCACACATTTGTGGCGTTTATTTTTCTCGTCACCCCTTATTGGAAATGCGTTGATTGTGTTAACTAGGGATAAGATGAGAGACCACAACAAGTTCAACATAATAGTTTGAATTTGATTCAACAGATTGAGGAAAGTTTTGATGTGGGGAAAGTTTAGGTTTGGAACCCAAGCTTTAACTAGCAATAATCTAGGTATTAGTGATAGCGTTGTAGCGGACTCCCTGCACATTCAATGTAATTGATTAGTTTAGGTTTGGGACCCAAGCTTTAACTAGCTTGGGTGTCCCAGTGGTATCACACATCATGAACTCAACCCACTGTCCTTTAGAGGATGAGAACATATCTTTCTTTTTCGTTTCCTCAATATCAGACACAATACTTGATTTTTTCTTCCGTAAACCAATTTTGTGTAAGGCATGTTTGTGGTAAACTGATAACTGGCTTATGGTTTGAACTTTAGGTTCACTAATAGTCTTAGGTGTAACCTTAGGAGCGCTATTCGATATGATTTTAAAAAAACTTGGTTTTACACAAAAAGTTCAATTTTCTTTTTAGGTGTTTGATAATAAGGACAATTTGGAGAGATATGTCCTTGTTTCCCACAACTGTAGCAGGATCTCCCTTCAACAGATTGAGGAAAGTTTTGATGTGGGGTTGAGTTTGGTCGGGGTTTGAAATATGTCCGGTTGTGTTGTTTCACTTCTCTTTTAGATGTTTCACCTTCTTTAACAAAATTAATTGTTTTAACATTTTGAACATCTTTCACTTTCATTTTATTTAGACTTTGATGATTAACACATTTATGGTTAATTGGATTAGTCATTTTAGGTTCTAAAATAGACATTTGTGAACCTAACCCTAAATTAATCTTTTCAATTTTATCATCCAAATTCTCAAGAGGCATCTTCTCTTTTGATTTCAAAGTAGAAACCTTCTGTTTAGTGACAGATTTCACAGGTTTACCCATAGAATCGGGATCACTAACGAGAGGAGTAGACACTGCATGATCCTTTATGGGGTTATTATTGATTGGTCTATATTTAGTGTTCAAAAGAACTAATTGTGGTGGCGGAACTACTTTATAACCCCGACCTTCCCTATTATTTCATTCTTTCACTAAGTTTTGAACAATGTGAGAAGAAGTAGCCAAACTATTCAGTTTTGTTTTAAAGATTCAACTTTGACTTCTAAAACTGCTTTTCCCTTTTTCATTTCTTCCTAAGAACTTAAATAATACTTTATCTCATTTGCTTGATTTAATTCAACACCCTTGGTTTTCCTTAGTTGTTTTCCTAAAAGTTTATTTTTTCTTTGAAACTTCACTAATTTTGTTTTAAAATACGATTAGCCTCAGTGCAGAGTTGTAAATCGTGTTGGAGCATATATAGTCATATATAGTGTGTCTGTCGCTTGTCGAATAGTCTAGGCATAATGTAATACACCTGATATGTTGTATACATATGAAACTAGGTCATTCGCAGGAGCATATGCGAATGAGACTCAGTCGTAGCATGAATGGGCCCAGTCGCATCTAATATGGGCTGAGGCCTATATATATACCAGTTTCAATGTGTAGAGGGATAAGGGTTTTGAGAGGAGTCTGCCAGGAGCCTAAGGCTGCCGGATGAAAGGGGAGATCATGCTCGATTTTCCCCTTGCCAAGAGTCTTGATTCTTATGTTGTAACGAGCTTGTAATCATTTGGTTTTATCAATGAAACCATTCAATTATAGTTCATATTATTGATTGTACCTTGGTTTGCTGTTATTTATCCTTCCGTCAAGAACGTGCTCGGATGTTTACTAATCCAGCGGACTTCACAAATCGTTTACTAATTTATCATTGTATTTAATAACCTTGCAAATTTTAGATCAAATTTTTCCCTAAATTTGTCATATTCGGTACAAGCATGTTTTTTCAAATAATTGGTCTTTAGAACTTACTTGTGAGGAATCACATGAATCAACCATCAAAGCTATATCAGACTCTTTGTTGACTGGAGATTTTGAGTTTGTTGCTCTAAACTCCTCTTCAACCAAGTGATTTACAACATTCAAAGCTTCATCGGTATCTAACAACATTCTTTCCATTTCGCTTCTCATCCTTTTATTTGATAGGTGTGTTGGTATTACATATTTTTCCAAGTTCAGAACTTCCCACCACCTGGAATCTAGCTAAGATGAACACACCTTTTTGCTTAGGGCCAATCTTCAGCTTTGATTCAGCCACATTCTTGGTAGTTTTTTTGGCTGCCTTAGCCCAGTTTCTTTTAGCTTTGGTGGTAAGAGATTGGTCATTACCGGTAAATGGGGTAGGGTCTACCTGGATCTTCCCTGTTATGGTTTCCATACTTGCATCATTCTTTGACTCATGAGAAGGTGGGTCAGCAGATGGGACCTCTTGCTCTTCAGTACCATACCTTGGTTGCCTAATAGACTCATAAGAGTATGGTTGAGCAATTTCATTGGTCACCAAACCACCATTGTTTTGATAACATAATTTTGAGTGAGAGGATTATGCAAGGATAGCTTGGAAGTTTTCTCTAAGATAGCATGCTTCCTGGCTTGACCCTCAGCTATGACAAGCTGGGCTTGAGCCTCCGACAATTTGGATATTAAATCCTTTATTTAAGACTTGTAGTTTGTGTGTTCATGTTATAAAAGAGATATAGTTTTCTCTAACTCTTAAATTTTTCTTTGATAGTCAAATTCTACTCTTTTAAAATATTTAAAGACTCAATATCGGATTTAATCTCCATATTGTAGTCCTGATATAATTTGACCTTGGCAATACAAGCTGGAGTATAGAGATGTTTATATAACTTGTTGTCATTTATTCTAGCCATGAGTGCTTGAGCATGAGTCACATCTTGTACCATGAAGCTCGAGTCAACTTCTTGAGCTATAGCTGCTATTTCAGTTGACTTCCCAGGGGTTTAGGTGTAGAGGCATTTGAGGAGGCATGAGAGGTTCCTGGATTTGACTTGGGAGCCTTGCATTCCCTAGCAAAATGACCAAGTTGGTTATAGTTTTAACACTTTGCCTTGGTTTTGACAAACCTAAACTTGCACATAGTTAGGTTTTGAGGGAACTACCTTCCAGTTCTTTTGAAGAACTTTTTTGCTCTGTAGGTAAGCATAGCCATTTATTGGACTGTGTCCACAAACTCCACATCATCTGGACTAAAGAACTCTAGATCATCAAAGCAAACTGATGATCACTAGAGTACACATTTCCTGTGACAAAGGCACAATTGTCCTGGAAAGAACCTCGCTGAGCTTGTTAAGACCTTGGAGTCTCAGGAAATATGATGTAGGGTCCTGAAGAGCAGGATGGCTGCTGAGAGTAAGTAAGGTACTATTGAGGTTGATTGAGTCCTTAGCATTTAGCAACCAGTAAAGCATTTCTAGCAAGAAAGGCTTGAGGGTCTGCTCATCAGATGGTTGTTCTTGTTTTCCATCTCTACACGGTATCCATCAAGTATGCCGTATAGTTCAGTCTTGGTGAGGAAGTTCAGATTCTATGTGCTCTTGATGGAGACACAGTAGAACATCCACTCATTTGGGAGTGCTCTCATGAATTTTCTTGAGAGGTCTCTCAAGTCAATGGCAACTCCCACGGACTGAAGGGAAGGGATAAGATCTATGTACCTAAAGTATTGTTGGCTGAGAGTCTCTCCAGCAATGTAGGTAAAGTTCTTAAACTGTTGTTTAAGAGATTCTTTCTTCGAATCATTGGAGTTAGAATACATTTGAGATAGTGCATCAAACAGCTCTTTAGTTGACTTGCAATGCTCAAACCCCACCATAATGGAGTTGGGTATAGTAGTCATAAGAGCAGTCATAGCATTACTGTCTATGTCTATCTTCTTTTGGTCTTCATTAGAGTAGTCTTCAATAGCCTTTTCGATCATGACACCATTTCCTCTAGGCGCAACAATCTTTGGCTTGTAAGGACCATTGAAATAGATAACCACATTTTAACATCAAGGTATCTGATGAAACCTTCTATGAGTCTACTCCATTGTCTAAATTTTCAGGGGTGATGATAGGTGGTTTAGTCATCAGCCCCATCTCAACTTCAGATTTCTGAATAAGGGCCATTTTAGAGTATGATGATGGAGGAGTGAAAACAAGTTGATTATGATGGTAAGATCAAACAATCAAGAGCCTAAAGAGCTCTGATACTAATTGATGGTCGATATTTATCACTAACACTTGGTTTTCTCTGAAACACACTTATACTCACATGGTTATGATGAAGCAGAATCTCTCATAGAGTTGATTATAATATACTAAGTAACTTAAGAACACAAAGGAAATAATTTTCAGGGTACTTCTATATATTACTTCTCAACACAAAGTTTACAAGACCCTTACAAGCATGATACAAGAATTACAATGAGAAACTATATATACTATCACCTACAGTTGGTTGTACTTAGATACTAGCTGGAATCCTATAAATAATGCAGATACTACACGACTATAGTTAAGGTATCTTAAATAATGTCTTATATAAGATATGGTAGTCATGACATGTCCATGACTTACCTTTTTTTACCAACTAAAGTTGACAACTATACTAACAAAAAAGGTGGATAGTGGAATAAAGTATTGTCAACTATATGGTCTTTTGTGAAAATGCCATGCAGTATCTCAGAGGTGTATAGCTGAGTGTCAGATAAGCCATACATATGTCCACTGGTTCATAGCAGCATCTTTTGAAGGTTAATTGGCTTCGGAAGAACAAGTTCTTCAGAAGCCTTTTATACTTCGGAAAAGGCTTCTTCTTTCGTGGCTTGAGGACTTCTACTTCGGAAGTCTTTGAATTCTTCTATGTGTTGAACTTTGGAAGAGAAGACTTTGTCTTCGAAAGATGGATATTTCCTTTTGAAGTTGACCTTGCACTTTATCTTCAGAAGAATTCCATTTCCTTTAGAAGTTCCATACTTAGCTTCGGAATTCCTTCATAAATTGCATCAAAATAATCTAAGTGTTTGGTTTTTGTTGCACCAGCCATTCTAGATCCAACAGTAGATCCAATAGCGTCTCAAACTAATGAAGATTATGATTTTTCAGATCAGAAGGAAATTCTTGATATCAAGTTGTCAACTTCTTTGATAGTTAAGATTCAAACAGTTGAAGAACATGTTGAAGATAAATTATTTGTGGAAATTGTATCTAGTGATTTGATTAATGGTGTGTTTACTAAAGAAAAAAAGGTTGAAGTTAAGAAAGTTGAGGGGGAACAGGTTGAAGAATTGAATACCGAAGAAGTGCAAGATAGTGATGAAATAACTGTTGATGTTAGTCCAGCTCAAATGAAAGAATCTGAAGGAAAGGCTGTTGAGTCAACTCCAGCTGAAGAAAAAAAGGTAGTCAAAGTTGTTAAGGAAACTCCATCATCTACTTATGTTAATCAAGATAATGTTGTTGAGATCACTCCGACATCTGAAGTAGAAAAGATTATGGAATAGGCCTTCATGGTGAATGTTTTCCATGAAGAGACAAATAAACAAGTAGAAACTCATGAAATATACATTAATCTTTGTTCAAGTTATTTTATTGAAAAGGTTTAAAGATACAGAGTTCACAATGAACGTTTGATCTTAAAAGTTGAGAAAATTCAATATCAAGCTTGTAAATATAAAACCAATAAGAACATTATTAAAGAAAAGATAGATGGTTTAAACAAATCAATATATTAGTCAAAATTTGATCTTTATGATAAAGATCGTATCATAAATAATTTGGCAAATCATAACAATGAACTATCTTTGGAAATTAATAAACTAAACATTTAACTCTTATCTTCAAAACTAATTGTTGAAAATTTTGAATTGTCTTAAATATGGTTATTGGTATAATCAAGTCTCAAATGATATAGAAAATTAATGATGGTAAATAATGAGTCGGTTACTCTAATATTGAACCACTAATTAATCATGATTATACTTCTTTGTCTTCACTAATTAGCATTTGTGATGACGAGACCTATGGATTAGGATTTCAACCAAAGTCTGACTTAACACCTAAATTCAATCTTCCACTGACGGTTGACCAGATAATAAAAACTGAAATTAAAATTAATCATGACAATCCTAAGAAGGAAGTGTGAAGATGGATGAGTTGGTTGACAAATGGAAAAGTAATGAAGAATTAGTTTTTCAGGAAAATAAAAATTGTAATGAGAAATCTTCATGTAATGGATCATTAGTGATTAATGAAAGTTCAGAATTTTTAAGTGTTACAAATGTTTGTTCAAAATTGTCTAACAAAGAAAATAAAGTGAAATTCAAATTAGAATTCAAGACTAATGAAAGAAAACGAGTTACAATATATATATCTATATCTGACTTGAAAAATGATATCAAGAATAGATTTGTTTCAAAAGGAAATATTGATAAAGAAGATTATATTTTTAAGGAAACAAATGCAAGTTTCTTTAAAAATAAGTCTCCTATTACGAACTATGTGAAACAAGATGTGTGTAGATAGGGTACAACTGAAACTAGTCCTACTCTAGTACCTTTCATTAATAAGGATAAAGATATAATTAAAGCCTCGTTAGTCTCAGAAAAGGATCATTCTATTAGAACAATTCACAATGAAAAAGGAAAATGAGGGAATGTTAAAGAATCTATCGGCCAAAGAAATACTAAAGCCAGATTTTATGATAACAATGAAAGTTATCATCAATAGTTTGAAAGAACAATTCAAGAGCGAAATATGTATCATAACAGATGTTGTTATGTGTGAGGAAAGCCAAATCACATGGCTAGAAATTTTCATCAGCAACATCAATTTTCAAGTAAATAAAGATTTCATAATTTTATTGCAAACAATCGATAAAAATTATTTATAAATGCCAAATTTAAAAAGAACTTAAGTTGGTCAAATTCTTTTACTAATAACAAAAGTGTTCAAATGAATACAAATATGCAGAAAGAAAATACAAATAAGAATTTTTTTCATTTCAATCATGACAATTCATCTTCTATACAAACTAATTTCAAGAAATCGGTTACAAATTTTCTCAAACCAACTCAAATATGGAAAATTAAAACAACTCAACCAAAACCTGATATTGTTGAATTTATATCCTCAATGATAAAAGAGAAATGATATTGAAATCTGGATCATATTTGTTAGAAAATGGTGTAATCAAGTTAACACCAGCTTAGGTTCCTAAAACTATATAAATCACTCACCTGTGCAGGAACATCCAAGTCCTAGCATCAACAATGTTTGGCACGTTGACATTGGATGTTCAAGGCACATGACTGGTAGCATATCTATGTTACATAACAAAAAATCTTACAACTAATTATATGTGATATTTGCTGGAGACAAAGGTGGTAAGATTACAAAGAAAGGTACAGTGTCAAATGTTTTGTTAAGCTTTGAAGATATCAAATTTGTGGAAGAACTAAATCATAATTATTTTATTGTCTCTCAAATTTGTGACAAACAATATTCAACACACTTCACTAATAAAGAATGTCTAATCTAAAACTTGGATTTTTAATTCTTGATGAAAGGGTCTTATTGAGAACTCTGAGAGATAAAGACACCTATGTACTTGATATGAATAGATCACATTCATTTGTAACTATGTCTTACTTGTTGTCTAAAGCCTTCGAAAGTGTTTCATTATTATGGCATCATGGTCTTGGTCATGTAAAGATTAAAAATATGAACAATTTGGTTATACGAAATCATGTTGTAGGCCTAACATTAAAATAATTACAACTAACAGAACATCTTCTATCTTGCTCAAAAGGCAAACAACATAAACGTCCTCATAAACTAGTTGATCATACAAAAATGAATCTATACCTTAACTATTACGCATGGATTTACTTGGTCTAGTTAGTGTTTTGAGTTTAAGATTTCATGCATATTGTTTAGTCATTACTAATAATTTCTCTAGATTACATGGATTTTCATGCATATGATTATGCTTCATTATTTAAAACTTTTAATCGATTGTCTATTGATTTCACAACTACTCTACCTTTGACATCCTCTATTCACGATATTGTTGCTCATGATATTGGATTTATTTCTTCTTAAACAATAATATTATCTTTATATATACCTTCTTCTTCAAAAAGTTTAGCTGCTCCAAAGGTTTCTAAATCTGACAAGTCTTAAATAGAGCCAATTATTAAGCAAGCTCCACAAGATTATGATCAGATTTCTTCTTCTACTCAAGTTGATCCAATTGATACCATATATTTTCTTATTTATCTATTAATGATGATAATCATCAACAGGAATTGTTGGGGATCGACGATCTGGTTTGATCAATTAGGTTATAATATGCAGCGGAATCGTACTAAAATTAGACGAAATTTAAGCAAGAATACTAAGAATATTCAATCAAACAGTGACGGTTATAAAGAGAGAGTTTTCTGCAAAAGATAATATATAAATTTACTCGCAAGCTTCGGCAGATTACAAATTAGGTCAACATTCCTTTTATAGAGGAATGTGACGTCAGCAGATGTCACCTGATAGTGACAT
>BJCM01065077.1:0-38987 GCA_018326385.1 Flaveria bidentis | reverse complement strand
AATCTTATCATCTCTATTGAACTGTCTATGGCCCAATATATATTCATTAACATGTATATATAACTATAATTTACTGCTCTTTGTATGTAAGAATTAATGTCATGTTCTCTTGAGATATAGGAACCCAATTTCTTGCTTTCTTACAATTCAACAGTCACATTATTACCTTCATTTTACTTTGTATGACCATCTTTAATTTATCTTGTTGAACTCAGAGGTTATGTTGCTGGAATGCGTAAAGAAGGTAGCTGCAACTTGCTACCTTTCACTGATGAACTCCCACCTATGGATATCCCCAACTTTAGAGATTGGCTTTGTCAAAAGTGTTTGCAGAATACTGAAACTGCAAAGGCCTCAAACGCAAACACTTTAATCTCTGCATGTGATCAGTGTGTGTTCCCACCTGCAAGGTCATGCCCTCCACGAGATTTTAATGGAGTAGCAGCGCTCCCTTTTGGTGAGGGCACTTCAGGTAATTACTTTTGAACGAGTATCGATCTATTAAAGATAATTTTTTTTCTTTTTGTACATAACTAATGCTCCTTTTGGTGAGGGCACTTCAGGTCTTAAAGCTTTTAATAGTATGGATGACGATGAAATCATTCTTGCTGCTTTAGGAGCTAAGGATAGTCAAAGCTCTCAAGAAATCCCTGCTAAAGTCAAGGTTTCTCAAGAACCAACTAAATGTTGTACCATTGACCCTTATGTTGGTAAAAAAGAGATCAACAAATTGAAAGATTGTGTGCGTCCACAAAAACCAAGCATAGTCAGTGAGACCATAAGTCAGCCTATCGAATCCTGTCAACAAAATGATAATTACCAAAATGGACTCCCAAGACGAAAGGCTCGAAAAGTGCGTTTATTGAAGGAGTTACTTTGTGTAAATACTGAAATCCAGCAACAGAAAAAGGAAAACTCATCTCCAACAATGACACCTTCTTCCCAAATTAAAAGGAAAACACTGGATGATCATGATCGTGACCACGATCATGATTATCATAAAAAGACAAAAGCTTTCAAAGGGGAAGCAAATGCAAAAACCAGTGTGGTGGAACATTCTAGAAGTCCAGCAGCAGAATTTGGAGAAAATGTTAATAAATGTGATCATTGGAGTAAACACGGGACTCAAAGGAGTTCAAATTTTGGTAAGGTCAATGGTGATGCAGTGATAGCTTGGCGATCAATTTTCAATGATATAGCAAGACCAGACAATCATGTTCGACCTACTTACGGTGTGTCTAAAAGCAGAGGAACAGAACCCTACTCTAACTTCATGAATCCATCAAAGTCAGACAAAAAAGTCAACCCTTCAAAGATGATCACAAGCAATCCAATTAAGAGTAATGTTCTTGTAGAGGATTCAAGGAGGTTGAAGGATGATAGTCGGTCACACACAGAATTGGGGCTTGATCTTTCTCTAAATTATGACAGACAATCTTACATTCGGTCACAGCCATCCATTCTGAATCAACCTCCCAGCCAAGATTATAATAGAAAATCCAGTTTTTTCTATGGGGAATCGGGTAACTTTTCACCTAGGATCCCATTAGATTCAAAATTTAAAGAAACATCAGTTCATGAGAAAAGGCTCTATACACAGCCTCCATATGGGAGTTGCTCTGCGCATCAGAAATTGGTAAATATCTGTATTTAATTTTGTCATAAACGTGATTAAAATTTTTTATTAAATGCTATGTTATATTATTAAAATGATTATTATTAATTTATAGGATTTTTCTGATCCATACAAGAGGAACATTGGAGTTAAAGGGTACTCAGAATTTACAAGGCCTAATAATCAAGAAAGACAAGAGAAAATGCTTTCAATTGGGAGATCGGATGAACATGAAATTATAGAACTTATGGCTAGAAATCAGTATGAAAGGAATTTATCTGAAGCTAACAATGGGATAATATCGGGCTTTCATAAACTTAATACGAATGAAGGAATGAGACCATCGCATAATGAATATCTCACCATGATAAGACCTTCATCTGCAGTTGCCACAAGAGAGAATGTGTGTCCCATGAGAAATCCAGCTGGCAGCTTCTTTCATCAAGATCATGCTTCTTCCTTTATAATGAATCAGAAGAAACTGTCGCATGGCGTTTGGATATCAGATTCTAAATTTCAGAGGCATTATGATTCACATTATCATTATGCATCTAATAAAAAAACCCAGACCCGTCTCTATAATCCCACTAATGTGCAGGTACTTGAAACTTTTAACAAGTACAACAATGGTGGAAATCAAAATGAAGCAGCTAGCATGCAATTTGGTAAAACACATTCAAAATACTTGGAAAAAGATAAAGGTAAAAACATGATGGATTTGGATCTAAATCTTGTGGCCCCGAGCATTGAAGAACATAACAATTTGGAACCGTTAGATTCAAATCCAAACCGTATGTGTTCGGTTGATTCCTCATATTCAAATGAAACAATACCTGCAATGCAACTGTTAAGCCTAATGGATGCAGGGAAGTCAAGTCAACCATTCAGTCTGACTGGTCAACCATTTATAACAAAGCCGAAACCAAAACCGGCTTCCGTCTGTTATAGTCATTGCAGCTCAAAGGTGACTGAAAAAACAAACCCACTGGTCAATCCAATTGGAAGTTCATTTTTCAGTGTGTTTCCAACAGGTCAAAATATCAAGTTGACTTCTAGTCATGGTCAACAAGTTTATCATAAACCACAAGATGAGAAGGAAAGAGGTACATCATTAGCTTCAGTAAGATGTAGACTAGATGATTCTTATGTTTTTCCTCTTCCATGGCTTGCAAATGAAGGTCACAACAAACTTGTCAACGGAGCGTTTGGATCAAGGTTTGACTCGTCAAGAACTGAGATTTGCACAATTAACCGAAACCCGGCTGATTTTAGTACACCTGGACCAGAAAATGTGTATATGATTGATGTTGAAGATCTGGTTTTTGATGAGAGGTGTTCTTATAAGGGAAATTATACATCAGATAATGCTTTTGGACCAAAATGTCAAAGAAAGGCCATGAAGCCTGCATCTTGAATCTGTTTGAGATTATATTTTGGAGTGATTTCATGAATAATAAAAAAAAGAGATAATCTTGTTACAATTAAGGTTAGCGATGAGAATAATTTGTGATAGGAATGTTTTTTTTAACTAAACTGAGTTGTGATTGTCTTTATCGCAGACTGGTATGGCCTTTTTTATACTGTAATAGTGTAATTTTAAAAAAAATCAGTTGTAAATATAATATGTAATAGTTCATAGAGTTTGTTTTCATCTGCTTCTTGTTTTCAGGTTTTTGGGACAATGTTGTTTGAAATAGTTTGTTGTTTACTTTAAGCTATAGATAATGCTCTGTTGTTTATGCCTTAAATCTGAAAGGAATTGTTTCATATTTATCCTTTAGTTACAATTCTATCTCTATGTACGTAGTTATGTACCTCAATTTTTTATAATATTATATTTACTTGTCCATGATAAATGAACCACATATATCAGTGAATACATGAGTTTTTGTAAGTTTTGAGAAGGATGTACATGAACATGGTGGAGTATGCATGATTATACAATTGTATGTGGTTTGTAATTTATACAATCCTTTTTCACATTTGATTATATGTTATCATTTCATAGATCGTATGTGCACCTATCAACAAAGGAACACGCATACAAAAACATGTGTAAATGTTGATATCTATTTGAACTTAAATGAACAACAAAACATAAACAAGGCTGTCTCGTTTTTGTTATGGTCATTTACATACAATTGTATGTGTTTGTGCTCGTTAAGGAGCCAGATAGCCGGGGCGTTCAAAGAAAAAACCAGGCTGCTATGATTTGCCCAATAAGTACACATCTTCCTTCTTCCTATGCCTATGCCAGGCTTTGGAGTTTGGATAACCTGGTGTCCATGTCTTCCATGGGTGGACCAAGCGACCGAGTTGGGCTTCAGCCCATATTACCCAACCCTTTCCCTTGAATTCCAGTTCACTGGCAGAAGGCCCAGAACCCAACTACCCAACATCTAGTAGAAGTATTGAACTCATCCATACTAAGAATGATTTAAGGGTTGGCACAGGTTCACATAATTTAAAAAGAAAAGGTTAACAAAGACCAAACATAGTTTCATGACATTGATAAAGAAACACAGTAGATTTGTTTGTCAGGAAACATAGTTTCTGTGTAAGATACAACTCGGCTTCCATGACTCGATTTCTAAGTTGCTAATACCATACAATTTAAGAAAATTCACATAGAACAGAACGAATAACAAAAACTGCAAAGTCCAAATTGGATGTCATTTAGCTATTATCATATCATCTCATTTTCTATATGGATGATACCTTCCCCCTCCACCACCACCATCGTTGCCGCCATTTCCATTGCCATTGCCATTATCATAACCTTTACTACCATCATACCCATACCCATACCCATATCCACCACCAGCACCACCACCGCCACCGCCTCCCCTTCCAAATCCCTTACCACCATAACCATCACCAGCACCTCCGCTACCACTTCCATAACCCCTACCTCCACCATACCCAGTAGGCCCGCCATAACCACCATACCCAGCACCTGCATACCCAGCACCACCATACATTGGGCCACCAAACCCAAACCCATACCCATATCCACCATAACCACCATAGAAACCAGCAGAACCACCTCCATAGCCTCCCCCATAACCGTCATAACCACTATACCCACTCCCATAATCATCATATGCTCTGTCCACTTTTCCACCATAACCACTGCCATACCCTGAACCCCTACCAAAACCACCACCATATGACTTGGAACCACCACCATGACGTGACCGGTTGTCGTATGAGAAATCACCACCACCTCTTTTTGGTTCAGCCCTCTTTATCTCCACCTAACATAATTCACATCTTATCAATTTTCTGGTCTATAAAATACAAAGTTAAATTGGCCAGATTGCATGACCTTCACTTTTTGTCTTAGCAACCAGCTTTAGGTTAGGTGCAAGATATAAGTTAAAAAATTGTCTTGATTTTAGTAACCACCACCATTTTAACTGATTGAAATGTAAGCTAATGTGCATCAGCTGGTGTCACCACTGCCACATATTACAAGTTCGAAAACATCAGCTTAAAGAATATATTTAAATGATTATTAAATGTCAACAATCAAATACGTAACTTTGAACATGTCATTTTTTCACTACTAAAATTTATGGTTTACTAAAATCTATAATAAAATATAACTTTGTAGCAAAAAATCAGTAATATATTGTAAAATGATTTTTATTTCACACCTAACTTAAGTTGATTGCGATAATCTGAGAAAGTTTGTATCTATTTTGTGCAGATTTCCCATATATTTCTATGCAAAAAATAAAATTAAAAAAATGTATGAATAATACTTACTTGTTTCCCTCCAAGTTCATGTATTTGACCATCAGCGAATATCTTATCCACGGCTTCTTCACTATCGAATGTAACAAAGCCAAAGCCTCGTGATCGGCCCGTGACATGATCTAGCATAATTTGATGCTCAATTATATCACCATATTTAGAGAAATACTCTCTTAATTCATCTGCACAATGGAGTTACAAAATTTATTGTCACGACTCCATTTTAATTAACTAATAGAATATAACATGATCTACCTTCTGTTAAAGTCAATGGTATACCACCAACAAATATTTTCTTTGTTCTTGATACACTTCTACTACCCTGAGCATTTTCCCTAGGGACTGTTCTTTTCACTTCAACCTAATTCAAGAACACATTAAAAAGCATAAGGATTAACTAACAAATACAAGTCAAATCAACTATCAAGACAGCAAATTTGACCACTTTGTCAAAATGGGTGATGTTTGATTTATATTTTATCTCAAACTGCTCAAACTGCCAAACTAGAAAAGTTGTTAGGAATGAAACACGTCTAAACTCAAAAGTCTGCACAGAGTGTATTCATAAACTTGTAACTCCCTAATTTGTTATGATCAAATATTAAGTTGTTATTGTAAGGTATAATTACCCAAATATTCAACATTTTTCAGTACAGCCAGCCATATACTGAAACTGCTGTAAAAGCTACTCACGTATGCATCTCTTATCATTTATACTAATTATACCAATTACAAAAAAGATGTCATGTGACTAAAACACCCTTGAAGATTTGGAAAAGACAAACTTACCTTTGATGGTTGTCACCATGTTATAAGCAAATGAGTTGTGTGTATAAATAAATTTAAGGGAGTTTCTGTCAGCTATCATGTTTTAAGCCTGAATTGGTGTGAATGAATCCAGATACACATTTGAGTGGCCCTAATGAAGAAAAAGGGAGCTACCTTGTTGGCCAACACATACATTATCCCTTTATTTTGAAAATATATTCTTGCTATCATATTTTATACGTAATTAGTTTTGCATTCCAAAAGATGAGGAAAAATCAGCCACATGTCCTGTTTTAACCCGTGCTAAGCCGCTAACAATTAGCCCTTTTGACCCATTACCAGACTGTCCAATTTTAAACCTCTAATATTATGTGTCATTTCATGTGATAATATCATAGATGTGTCTTACTGGTCTGCCATCTATGACGTGCTCTTGCTCCAAGACTTTATTAGCATCGGCTGGATTAGCAAATGTTACAAATCCAAACCCACGCGGTCGACCAGTAATCTTATCCATCATTATAACAGAATCTGTTAATTCTCCATAGTTGCTGAAGTAATTGCTGAAAGACTCTGGAAACAATAGATAGAACATAAGACTTCATAATTATGAGCAAAAAGCAATGCATACAGGTGTGACTTATTGTCTTAACTGTTGAGCATATAATTTATGTTATAGCCCATGCTTTTATAATTTATATCATCATACTACCTGAATATGTAAAAACAACAAAAATGAACAAAGTGTTTGACGCTATTGCTTCACGAAATCATCAAGATCATCATACAGTTACAGCAAGGAAATACCCACTAGCATTACTGAAGCAGTTACAAAATCTAAGCAGTGAGACAAACGAATTTGAACCTAATACTCGGATTGCTTAGTGAATGGCTTATCTGCTTATGGTGTTTTAAAAGCAATTAACCATTTTTGGGTGTTTCGATGAAAAGAATGCTTACATTTATTTGTGTTTTAGTGCAAAACAAGTTGTTTTCAATTAGCAATTTGAGATTGCTTATATCAAACTTAATATTCTGGGTGTGATCAAAATTATTAAAGTGAAATAAAACGTTTTCAATAAAATGAATATATGCTTCTGCTACAATAAACAGATCCCAAACCCCCTATGCTGTTTTTGTGTGTCTCAAACTATAACCATTTAAATAAATTTAAAGGCTTGTCATCAAGAAATAAAGTTGGGTTACCATACCTTCAGATGTCTCCCAAGCAATGCCTCCAACAAAAAGTTTTCTATCACAAAAGAAAATTCAAAAATTACTTCTCAAACTCATAACACAATCTTCATCTTTTTTTCATGTCTTGGATGAACACCAGAGGGATATAGTGCAACCAAACATACTACTAACTCTCTCTCCCACCTATGAAACCAGAAATCACATGTATTTCCTAAACCAAACTATAAGTCTATATAATTAAACAAACAAATATCTCTAAACCCTAAATAGAACTTAAGACACAGCCCATACAACAACAACAACAACAACAACAAACTAACCCTGCTGAAGAATCACGAATATTGTCATTGATTGAATGCCTCATCCCATTGCCTCCACCACCATCATCTCCGATATCATCATATTCTTCGTGATTTTGATGGCTATTGTCGAACTGCAGTTGCTCTTCTTCTCCGTTAACATACGGTCCATCCATTTCCAGCTAGCTGGATACCACTGTTCCCTCTTTCTTCGTATCCTGCCTATGGAAGATCCCTGCAAAAGAAAAAGAAAAAAAAACGTTATTTCATTTAAGCTCAATATACTTTAGGGTTACGATGTTGTGGAAGAAAATAAGCCATTGATAGATACAAATGAAGGAAACCTGAAGAACAATAACAAACCTGAAGAACGATAATAAATATCTTAGGATTGTTATGGTGATAGAAAGAATTTAGGTATTGATGGTTTTGTGATTCGATGGAGGTGAAAATGAAAATGAAAAAGAAAAAGAAAACCCTAGGTCGTTGAGGTCCAAGAAGATAGACGCCGCGGTCTTTTAAATCCGTAGCTCTCGTTACCTTAAAAGCTACAATAAATAATTATAAATATAAATTTGGGCTAACATGTCTTTTACTAGTGGATTATGTGACTAGCGAAATGTATAAAAACCTTAACAAATTGTAACGATAGATGAAATGAAGACCAAACTCAAAAGCAAGTAAGATGGGTGTACGTGTGTAAAAGAACATAATGAATGGTTTTCATAGTGAGCCATCCAATGTGAATTATTATTTTTTTTGCGTGCATAAAGCATTAGCACCCAATATACAACGGCATTATCATAACAATAAGGTTTGTTGAACAATATGATACAAAGTAACAAAGAAAGCTATATGTTTGTTATAAAAGTTTGAAGATAATTGAGATACATTAGAGAAATGTTTTTTCCTATTTCATATAGATACAACTTTAATAATATTATTATTATTGTTGTTGTTGTTATTATTATAATTTGTTTGGCAAACGTAAGATCATGTTTCGAATGATAATCATTATTTAAGTCAGGTTCGTTTATTTTTTTCAACTTGAACCGCACTCCAATTCTCTCGTAATGAAACTTCAATTTAAAAAAATCAAAATCTAAAACCTTCATATTTTTTTCAATAAATAAAAATCATAAAACACGTGAATTTGTGATAAGGATATCAATATTTGACAAGACAAGATTTCTTGATTGATTGCCTTTCTTTGTTTTTAATTCAAAGTTACAAGCAAACAAAAGCGTCCAACATTGAGCCAACAATGCATTAGATTTGTGGTTTTGGCTTTTAACTTTTAAACTATAAATTCAATATTTTTACAGCCAACCACTCACATGCCAAAACCAATTCAATGAGTTCGTCAAGCTTGATACTCATGATTTTGTGCTTGCAAACTGTAAATCTACTGTTTCTACAAGACGAGAGAAAAAATGAATTATAAATCACTTCACAAAAACCTATTGTTTCGTAAAACAAATGAGCTACCCCTTTATAAAAATACTCCCAAACTCACGAGGGTGCTTAACAAAGGAAAATTTTTATCAAGCATGGATGTAAACAAACCAAACGAACACGAACAGTGCATTGTTCGTGTTTGTTCATTAATAACATCATTTGTTAATTAACTGTTTACGAATACTTACAGAACAAGACTTCTTGTTCATGTTCGTTTATTAAGGAAATGAATCTATTCATGAACTGACCCTAAACATAAACGAACGCACACAAATATTCATGAACATTAATAAACACAAACAAAGTTTCCTAAAATAAATAAATACAAACCATTTTATAATGATTTTATAATTAAAATCATAAATATTATGCAATATCCACCAAATATATATACAAGTACTTAACATAACTTTTAAATGAACAAACGCATTATCGAACGTTCACGAACATAAATGAACGAACGTAGCCTCCGTTCATGTTCGTTCATTTAACCAAACAAACTAAAATTTCTTACTATTACACGAATGAACATAAGTAAACATTCTGCCGAACACATCACAAACTTTTTGTTAAGCGTTCGGTTCGGTTATAGCGTTATTAACAAGATAACAACCCAAACTCCCAAAAGTCCATTTGGAGTTTTGAACATCAAAATCGGCCCAACATCAATTCTGTTCACCCTGTCACCCACGGCCCAAGTACGATTTCATCCCAACTCAACACAATTTCAGCCCAATTCGAAACTCCTACTTAACATCACGCGCCACGAACTGCGATTGAAACTCAACTCAATCCCCACCTTCAAGACTATATAAACCCTAAATTTCCATTAGGTCACAACGCGAGCGTAGATCAAACACCCCACTCTCGCCCCCATCTTTCACTTTCACTTTCACTTTCACTTTCCCTCTCTTTCTCTTCATCCTCATTCGTATTTCTAGGGTTTCCTTAGGTTTTCAGACGTACAAATTTGTCCGCCATGGGCAACAACAAGAAAGAACAGTTTGATGTCTCTGATCTTAGCGCCTCTCTACCGGCCGCCGCTGCAGGTATCTTCTTAACTTCATATCTTATCTCAAAATCAAATATTTACTGTTGTGGTAAATTGATTTGAACTTTGTGGTTGTGGGTTTGTTAATCTTGCAGCTCTTAGTGCGGAGGATAGGGCTGGGCTTGTAAACGCTTTAAAGGTTGTTTTTTTATGGCTCCTGATTTGTGGTTTTGATACTTGTGCACAATCTTTATAGGGTTTGTTTTGTTGTTGTTTTGGGTTTTATTTGATTGGTGTTTTTGTGTGCAGGATAAGCTTCAGAACCTGGCTGGGCAACACTCGGATGTTCTTGAGAATTTGAGCCCTGCAGTTAGGAAGAGAGTTGAGTTTTTAAGGGAAATTCAGGTAAAATGACCAGGGTTTTTTTTATAATTTAAGATGGAAGGATATGTTTTGTTCTTGTTTATTGAGCTTGTCTAAATTTGAGAGTGTTGTATGTGCATTGAAACTGCTGTTTTTTTCTGATTGGAGTTGATATAATCAGTTATGAATAGTTCTGTACAAGGTTTATTGATTCATTGAGTGACAAAATAAATGCATAATTGCCATAAATGTTAAATGTTGTAGCTTTAGCGGAGTTGTTAAATTATTTGATAATCGAGTCTCTGTAAGTACTTTTAAAATGCACATCCAGATGCTCCTTTTTGTTCTGGAATAAGGGTGACTGG
The DNA here is from genome assembly GCA_018326385.1 of Flaveria bidentis. Lineage (NCBI taxonomy): Eukaryota > Viridiplantae > Streptophyta > Magnoliopsida > Asterales > Asteraceae > Flaveria > Flaveria bidentis. Next base: position 28,172 of record BJCM01065077.1, on the reverse strand, counting down.
TAAATGATAAAAAAAAGTTCTAGAAAGTGAGTAAAGGATTGGGTTATAGTTAGATTTTTATTATGGTTTGAATGCATGCCTGTTAATTTTTCATCACTATGATAATTTCTATATAATGACACACTCTTTAGTGTTTTATTTTTTACTCTTTGTTTAGTACTTGAAGGGTTTTGGGTAATAGAATGGCAATGAAAGTCATTGATGTTGATTAAATTAGTTAAATGAGCTTGAAAAAACCCATAAAGCAAGGTCTGATAAAACATTCCTAGTGAAAAAACCCATAAAGTAAGGTCTGATAAAACATTTCTAGTATGGCAGTTTATGAAAACTTAAGTTTCTCATTTTCAATCCCATCTTATTTCTTATACTCACTCTCTATTCCGCTTACAAACCAAAGACACCTACGTGTTTGCTTTGTGCAATGCTAAATGCTGATATAATTATATCTACATGTAGAGTGAACATGATGAGCTTGAAGCAAAGTTTTTTGAAGAAAGAGCTGCCCTGGAAGCAAAATACCAGAAACTCTATGCTCCTTTATATGCAAAGGTTTGGGCAATGAATTTTTTCTACTTTTGTTAATTGTGATTGTAAACTAACTTACATATATGAAGGGAGAATTTAAAAAATTAGAAAAGATAATGCACATTGATTTAAGTTTTATTAGTACTTAAACTAGTGTACTTTACTTGCTTTTAAACTGCAGAGATATGATATAGTGAATGGTGTTGTTGAAGTTGACGGAGTGACTGATGAAGCCGCCATGGATGTTACGGATGATAAAGCTAAAGAAGGTACCTTTTATTTTACTTTCTTTGGGGCAATTTCATATATTCTTTAAAGTTTTATGATATCATAGTTACTCATTAAAAACACTAAACATATTCAACCATTTTTTATTAAATAATTTAAAGCTAGTTACTTAATAATAGATTAATAGTATGCGTTACTGAGTATTTGGAGAAAACATTTTGTGCCAAGCCAATTCATTGTAGTAATGGTGTTTATCAATTTGTTTATTCAATGAAATAGACTGTTATGGTAACTAATTCTTTTTAATTTAGTAATTAAAAGGAAATGTGTAGTAATGTCATCTTTAGTGTTTTGACAGGTTAATTATGATTTTACGTAGAAGTACATATATGAAGTTTTGAATATTGAGTGGATATGCATAAAGATGTTCTTATTTTCTCTTTATTTTATATGTTTATCTAAATGATAGTTGATTGTTACTTACAGAAAAGGGCGTGCCCAATTTTTGGTTAAATGCAATGAAGACCAATGAAGTATTGGCTGAGGAGGTATAAACTGTGTAGTTTACTTGTATTGTTGTTGAAGTAATTTATATAGGAATCATTATTTATGCTGGAGTTTATTTTATTTTGATTCCTTGTGCAATATCACTAGATTTCAGAACGAGATGAGGAAGCTCTTAAATATCTGAAGGATATTAAGTGGTGCCGCATTGATGATCCTAAGGGTTTTAAGCTCGAGTTCTTCTTCGACACCAATCCATTTTTTAAGAACTCTGTTTTGACTAAAGTATATCATATGATTGATGACGATGAGCCTATTTTAGAGAAGGCTATAGGGTAAGTCGCTATTTACATATCTCACTAGACAATATTTATTATGATTTTCTCTAAATTTTATGTTACGTGTGGCGCTTTGCAGGACTGAAATCGAGTGGTTACCTGGAAAATGCTTGACACAAAAGATACTTAAAAAGAAGCCGAAAAAGGGATCAAAAAATACCAAACCTATAACTAAAACAGAAAACTGTGATAGTTTTTTCAACTTTTTTAATCCTCCACAAGTGCCAGAAGATGAGGATGAGATTGATGAAGAACTGGTAAAATCTTTTGGCAAAATGGTTATTTATGAATTTTTGTTTGTCAATATTTTCATAACTGTGGCAATTATGTAATTATGGCAGGCTGAGGAACTTCAGAATCAAATGGAGCAAGACTATGACATTGGGTGAGTGTTATATTAGGCAAACTGCAAGAAGTACAAAACGAACCTTACACTATTTGAGCCAGCTTACATTTTATTACAGATTTTAGCAACCAATATATTTTTTGAAACAAGTTTTAGTCACAAATGACTTGTTTAACTGTTGCAGGTATATATTGGGTCCCTTTTTTGAACGTCTCATTTGCCATTTTTTATAGTGTATATGCCTACTGTCATCTGATATATTTGATAATGTCAAATTATAAATGAATGTATATTTTCACATGAACATTATTATTGCATGTGTGGCATCTGATATGGTGATTGGCATGACATCAACGATTGCTATGACGTCAACCATTGCTATACCATCAGTCTGTTGAAATATGGTGGTTGCTAAAATTAGGAGATAGTGTAAAGTTTGTTTCAGTTTCATGCAGTTTACCCTTTTTTACATTGTTAATTGTTTCACCAATGAAAATTTTTATTTCAGAAAATCACCTAAATATGATATTGTTTGTTTTACTCAGTTCAACCATAAGGGACAAAATTATCCCTCATGCGGTCTCTTGGTTTACTGGTGAAGCTGTTCAAGACGATGAGTTTGAAGGTATTGAAGATGACGACGATGAAGATGATGAAGAAATTGATGATGACGAGGATGACGACGAGGATGAAGATGACGAGGATGACGATGACGAAGATGAAGAGGAGACTAAGGGCAAAAGCAAAAAGAAGGTAGAATTTTCACATTACTTAATTAAATATAAGATTAATTTATACTCTCTTTTTGCATGGAAGAATCGGACTCTTACAACCTGGTTTTGAGATGTTAAAGCATTAGTTTCATACAAACTTGTCAAATTAATGACAAAAGTCCAGCACTTTTTTTTTCAGACTTTTGCTGCCATCCACAACCAAAAACACATACCTATTTGTGATTCATGACTAGCAATTAGCGCAAGTGTTTGCATGTCATCTACGACTAAGAAACACATACCTATGCTGATTTTACTAGCCATGTGACTGACACTGAAGCTTTATTTCACTTGTTTTATTAACTTAATTAGTTCAAGGATTTTGATATGTGATAATCTAGTTGAAGGATTTTTCATGTGAAAATGAGTGTTTTAGTTCTTTTTTTCTTAGTTTCGTTTATTAGGAATATTCTAATTTTTTTCCTATTTTGTTTCATGTAATCTTGCAGTCTTCTGGACAAAAGGTAATATAACATGGGTTTTTTTTTTCCTTTTTAGCTATTTTTTAAACATGTGATTTATTGTGAGTGTTATTGTGAATTGCAGAAGGGTGGCATTGTGCATGCTGGCGGTGAGCAGGGTGAGCGGCCACCTGAGTGCAAGCAACAGTAGGTTTTATGGGTGCACAAACTTGGTGCCTGTGGTGGTGGTGGTCTTTTGGGTTCATTAATTTGTCTGTTTTTTTATTTATATATTTTCACTTTGATCTCTTGTTCTTTTGTGTATGATGAGAGTTCTATTCGTCTATTGAGATGTCCATTTTTCTTTGAATTCTAGATTCTGAAAAAGAACTTACGGAATATATCTATTGTATTAGTTTTGTGTTTTTATATATGTCGTATTTTGTTGTTATCATATATAAGCAAGTGTTTGAGATTGTCTCTGTTTATCTTGTTTTGATATTTAACAAGAAAAAAGATGTCGTCATCTTTTACATTGTATGATTGTTCTTGTTGCACCAGGTGAGTGGGCGAAGTGAATTTTAGGACAGCACAAGAGGGTGAGACGGTGTTTCTTTGCCCGGTTGATCTCATGTGTCCATGTCCATGTTGCCTGGCGACTAGCGTGCTGCTCTCACTCCGTGTTTTCTAAGCCTTGTAATTTTCATTTTAACCAATGAATGAAAACACAAAAAGTAAATTTTTGTTAAAATGAGTAATTCCAAGTCTTAAGTTTATAAAGCTTGTGTAGAAGAATCATATGTTACTCTATTTAGTGAGGTCAATGACACTCTTGAATTTATTTTTGTTACATTGCAATCTTAGTAATATATTTATCATATGCGAAAAGATGGCTTGTATCATTACAAACAAATCGAGTAAAAATTAAATGTAATATCGGGAAGCCCCCTTTCCTAGTTACAAATGTTCCTTCTAGTTGTCATTTCTCGTATTTCAATAAAAGAAAACAAAAAAGCAGCTCTTCTAGTTGTCATTTCTCGTACCTCAGGGGATACGAACGGAGTGCAGGCGATCTTCCAATGTAGGTTGGTTTGTGTTCTGTGTGGGATATTTAATTATGATATACTCTTGTTTGATTGTTTATTAAGGCCTTTAAAAAGTGTTTTCACATGTATTAAATGAGGCTTTATATTGATATTGAAAAAACTCATTATGTATGATCATAAAATACTTTTAAACAAAAAAGACAAGAAAAAAAAAATCAATAGAACAAAAACCGCGTGCGAGGTCCGATAACAATGGTGTTGGGAGAATCCGATAGAGAAAAGAAGAGAGATGTCGTACTTGCTGCCTCACCTGCACTCCCGGTGGGCCGTCGATCAGGCGATTCTGGCCGAGGATGAGCGTCTCGTCGTCATCCGCTTCGGTCATGAAACTTGTATGCAGGTAAAACCACACACTATCATTTCATCCATCTTATTGTTATTCTTCTATAGATTAGCCTAGGTCTGATCACCGATTTTGAAATCGCTCATGTCTCTAGCCTAGGTTCATTCTAGGATCTTTTTTGTGCAATATTGGAGTGTAATTGTGGAGCAGAGTCGAATATATATATATATATTAGGCTTTTTCTTTTTGTTTTGATAAGTATTAGCAAAAAATCTTTACTTTTTCTGCTTTAGATATGAATATGGGACTTACCACTTGCTACAATGATGTATCACTATAAGCTTATTGGGATTACTTGTGCTGGTGAAGTCTATGCCGTTTTATGTAATGAAGGATTCAATATTTCAAATCATGTTCTTCATAAACTTACGATGAGAGTTTAGTTTTCTAAGGCCTTAGAATGTGTTCTTGATTGTCACGTTTTTATACATTAAGATTGAATGCTGCCATCACTAATGCAAAAACCATACATGCGAATATTCCTGCATCCTAAAGTGTCTACTTGTCTAGGGTTGGGATTGGTTTACGAGTTCATAAAACAGTTAGACCGTGCAGATGACCAATTTACAGGCGTCATCGTGCAGTCAATGTAAGCCATAAAATGGCATCTTTTATTGTGCAAGTTTGTGAGTGAAGAACTCATATGATGGTACATGGAGTTGAATCCCATAACTACCTGAACTTATGAAACCATGCATCCAGATTGAAGATGGTTTATTATAATTGTTGTGGTAAAACTTGTCATTTTAGTAATAGAAACATTGGTTGTGTTCATTTGTAAGACCTTTTATTAGAAATATGAAATGGTAAGAAATAGGAAAGCACTTAGGAAGAATATAAACAAAAGTAGTAGTGAGAAACCATATCATTTGTGTTTCATGGTCTTCTGCAAACAAATACTAATATATATAGAGGTGACAGAATTGACTTATTTACTGATGGTGGGTCAATTTGTGTTACATTTTACCTGTAAAATCGGTCTGAAAGTCTATTTTTAATGCCTATGAAATCCTATGTCATTTTTTCAAAATATTCATCAATGAAATATAGTGTTCTTAATCATATCTGATACAGCAATTTTTTTTCTGAGATTAATTTTGAAGTATTTGACAAAAGTGGTATGGCTCAACCCATCCCTTTTCATTACTAATACAGTGAGGTGACAAAATTGACTCATTTACTTATGCTTGGATTGATTTGGGTTACTTTGTAATATGATTTTTTTTATTTAGTAATAACATCTTTCAATGGGAACTGATTAAAATTCGCCCAGAGTATTTTCAAATGTGCTATACCTCTTAATCTTTTTATTAAAAAAGTTAGATTATCATCAAAATAAAATGATGCCTCTAACCATATTTTACACACTACTTTTTATTTCACAAGCAACTTAAAAACTTCAGACAAAAGGGGTTTGGCTCAAGCTGACTGACCCATTTTGGTCCGCTGACCCACCTATTTTGCCACCTCTATGAATATGTGATATTCTCAGGGATGAACCCTGTATACTGTACTGATCTTCTGAAATCTAACACATTCAACCCATTTTGGTAATTTCCAGATGGATGAAGTGCTTGCTTCAGTTGCAGAGACGATAAAGAGCTTTGCTGTAATATACTTGGTGGACATAACAGAAGTACCTGACTTCAATACAATGTATGAACTTTACGACCCGTCAACTGTAATGTCTTTTTTTCAGGAACAAACATATCATGATTGATCTTGGTACCGGTAACAACAATAAGATCAACTGGGCCATGAAGGACAAACAGGAGTTCATAGACATTGTTGAAACTGTCTATCGTGGGGCCCGAAAGGGCCGTGGTTTGGTCATTGCACCCAAAGATTACTCCACCAAGTACCGCTACTAAACTTATTCGGGCCTATGGGTCTGTGGATTTGAACCGAATTTAGAATGGTATAAACCAGTTGTGACTTATGAATTGTGCTAACATTTGTGTGACACTGGTATTTTGAATTCATGTATTAAGGTTTACAACTCTGCTTTAATAAATTTTTTATATCCATCACTCACTAAATACGTCAAATATTCAGATGTTGTTTCCATTTGATAATCGAATTTTAAGCCATTTGGATTGATAGTCTAGTACTGTTAAAAGTAGGGCCTTTTAAGTTCTTGGTGTAAACACCCGTGAACGCGGTCCCATTAGTCATTCATGCTAATTATACGAGTGGTTTTATTCGTTTACTATGGTCCATCTAGTTGACGTTGATCTGTATATATTTCATTATTTGTGCAGCATACAATTCACCGGTACCCAAATATCAAAAGTAGATGGGCCTACATTTGATCATTAGTATATGAGCTGGCTGTTGAAAAGAAATCGATCACCACCTTTGAACTTTTTTTACACACACTTTTTGAATATCTTGTATCATTTATAAATAACAAGATAAAAATGGGCACGTTAAATAGAAACTTATATGTTTTACATATACTAACAGGTAAATGTATAAAGATAAAATTCTGAAAACCATGTAACGATAACAAATAAAAAAAATTAATATAACACAATTATATAATTATCAAAATACTAAAGCATGCTGAATCAAACAAATAAAGAGTTCTAAAAGTACAAAATTTGATATTTGAGAACCAATCGACTGAGCGGTGTATATATAGTCCGACGACAACAACAATATTTACTCTGTAGGCAACAAAAGTGTCTGCTCCAGCATGAGGCTGGATAATTGGTGATTCTAGCAGTGAAGACATGGGTGATCGACTGATGAACCCTTTAGTTCTTCAATTTTTAAATCGCCACTCTAAAGAATTATTTGTTAATTAGGTTAATATTATAGGTGTTTAAAATATGTATTGTTTAAACAATTACCGGGCTAAGTTTTAAAATGGTTGATAACTTAATTGTTTGTAAGAATTAAAGTAATTAGCTTACAACTTTTTTTATATATTTTAATCGGTGTATAGCTGGTTTATATTTCTAAAATGTTAGTTTAGTTATATTTTGTCTGCCCTTGAGTTGAAGGACAAAGTGTAATTCTAAAACAAAATGACTTAGAATACACAAATGAGGTGGAGAAATTGAACTCCTCTTGAAAATATGCCTCAATCCACAAGAGCGGGCCCTAGGAGAAAGGTGATGCCCATCTTCATTCGATTTGAACTTTAGTCTCTTAAGAAGTTTTTCAGGTGTCTTATCATTTGACATTTTGTGATGCTTATATAAGAATTTATTAAGCAAGTGAGGTTGTCTAACCATTAACTTCATGGGATATTCATTCCCTTTCTCATGACCCGTTAAATGCATCGATCATACCTTCATTAATCAAGAATTTGAACAAAGTTAATTAACCGTTTGGTCAAACTAAACTTGTGAATGACGTGTAGATTGAATCTTCAAGTCGAAGGAAAGATTTGGTCTATCTTTATTGCCGAAATACCAATTTTGCGTTCAAATTGGTGTACCGTGTATGTGTGTCACCATCATATCATCCAAAATTTCTTATTCTATATAATGTACCCCACACAAATATATATACAATATACACGAACATCATCAAACTATCTACAAGAACACACAAACATATACAAATGCATACATGATGTAATATATTTTATAAGCAAAAGTTGGTTGAAATTTCACTTCATCACACATGTGAGCAGATGTGAGCAGTAGAAGCGACAATATGTGGGGTAGGCGGCATAAATAAAAAATTAATATAATAAAATTTATTAATTATAAAGTAATATTCTCATATATAATAAAATGGTAATATCAACTTTTTAAAATTTATTTTTAAATTTTTTTCCAAAAAAAGAAACATTTTGTTGTAAAACAAACCGTATAAAAATATTATTTTAAAAAAATCCTATTATAATTCTCAAATTTGATTATTTTTTGTTAAAAATGATTTTTTATAAATACCAATTTTAAAGTATTTCGTATTTCTAAAAGAGTTTTATGCTTTAGAGAAAAATTATTATTTTATAAAAATACATGTATTTAGAATTAACATTAATAAATAGATTTCTTTCTTAATTTATTAAATATAAAAAGTGTTAAAAATATTATTATTAATTAAGGTAATTATTTAATAAGGGAAACGTGAGAAAATTTTGGTGAAGATGACTGCGTTGTTGTCACGTGTCATCCCAATATACATTTTTATTAGAGTAGATAGATAAATTATTTATAATTTAATTATATGGTTAAATTATCTAAAGCTCAATCTTTATTAAACTCATTTTTAAAAACCGAATAATAATATCAAATACTCAACTAATGCACTTTTATAATTTAATATATAAAAAAATTCAGGTTTTTAAAAATTTTTAATATACTATTTATTATATTTGTTAAAATTGTATAATATACCAATAAATTTGGTTTCTATGCGGGTAAACATATTTGGGAGCCGGGGAATTAATTTATCACTAATATTATGCACATTTCAAACCTGTGGAAAAACTAATCATATACATGTATTGAATATTTAGATTTTTCTCTTGCATTTGCATTCTTTTTCTAGCATTTTCACTAAACATATCACGCGTGAACTTATAGCATTTCATCATAAAACAAGAACTCATTTTGAAACATTATTTGCAATTACTGGTCTTTAAAATTCTGGTTGCATGTGGTATAGTTCTAGACAATTTTATTATTAAACTAGTTGTGGCTAGCTAATCTTAGCAAAAACAGACCATAAAATGGAAATCAAATGGATGAAAACTTAAAATTTGTTGCTATAATAAGTAAATCTCTATATTAATAAATAAATCTCTATATTAATAAATAATTAATAAATAAAAATAAATCCAGACACTTGTCACCATTCTAGACCATCTAATAATTTGTTTTTTCGTTTCCTCTCCTTTTAATTATGAATGCTATAATAGCTATTTATTAATTAAAAAATATACATAATTAAAATTTCAAATATGTTAACTGCAAATTTTCAAATGCGTACATGAGTTTATTCAATTCATATAATACACAATGTTTAAAACATAACTTTTTATATTATGAACTATGTAACAGTAAATTTATTTAATCTGTATTTTACATAGGATTATAACCTAGTAACATATATATATATATAAACTTATATGAGAAATATTTGGTGTGCATTTTACTCGATATTTGGAACTATTTTTTAAATATTCGGACATAATAATGTGAATTTTTTAAAGACAAGGGTGAGTCATTTGAGAGCATCTTGATAACTTTCTGGTTGAGCAAGATCCCATTTCAATAAATAAATTATTGAAGATATATAAAGAGTATATGGTGACAAAACAAATATCATAATCTATTTATTAATTAATGGATCCAAACACAAACATATGCTGTGTGAAAGAATAAACAACGCACGGAATTTATTGCACGATTTAATTATAATTTAAGGTATTAAAATAAACATATTCCATGTCTTCCAGTTTTTTATTTTCGATAGTTCAGAGATATTTTTAATTTATATATATATATATATATATATATATATATATATATATATATATATTAAATAGTCTGAAACTATTGTAATATATATTTCATGGGTTAAAATTGTGCAGCGTTTTAAAAAAAATCGATATACAGTATTTTTAGTTACAACTCATTTAGTTTTTTTTAGTTATAATATATTTGATAAATAAAAATCAGGTGTTAACTATTTAAGAATGAGTGCTTTATACACTTTTTTAAAATAACTTTACACACGATTCACATAATGCCACATAAAAATGGTCATCATGTGATCATGCATGTAGTATAATATTAACAGATAGTATAACAAAGAAAACAAGCCTTATGGTACTAAATAATCTTAATTAGTGGGGCATGAGATCTGTGAATCATCTTTAACCTTTCAAGTTACGGGTGTAAATGAGTCGTCATTCCATTTCTTTTGATGTTATTTAAATTTACTCGTTAATAACTTGAATTGAATCAAGTTTAAACGAGGTTAAGCAAGCTCAAATAATTTGAATCGAAATGTTAAATGAGCTTGATTAATCGAGTAAATTAGGCTTGCGAGTTTAAACAAATATCATTTTTATAAATGTAATAATGTTTTCAACAAAATATATAATTAAGTATTTAATAAGTATTATTATAAATAAATCATTGTGTTTACTATGAAAAGTGATACAAACTTATTACAATTAGATTAATTACACCAATTAAGTGGTGTTGTGAAATAAGTTATAATTTAAATTTGTATTCTATTTGACAATGAGTTGCTAATCATTCAAACATGAAAGATGAAGCAAGTAATGAAAAAGAAAGTTGGGGAATGATGCACTAAGCACTAGCTACATAATCACTAAACCAATCTGCGTTTCTTGAAAATATACGGCTTCTTTTTAAAAGGTAAAGTAATAGTGTCAATACAATAAATCAATAACTAATAATTAATAGTATTTATTAAGTAGTTGATATATACAAATAATATTTATCAAGTATACATGTCACACTAGTAAGAGAAGAGGGTGTCGTCCTTCCCCTGTCTCCAAGGGTAGTGACATTTATTTTCCTTAGGTTTTTTTCTGTTTAATAGGATATGATACAATACAACTCATATTATTTTTTGTGTGACATTTTCTGAGTAAGTTATGAAAGTGATAAAATACATCTCATAACGCACAAAATCAACCTACAAAGCCCCTTAAATATTTATCGGCATGAGGATTATATATTAATTGAAGCTGGGGCTAGGGGTGGTGGAATATAGGAAAGTAACAATCAGGACATACTTGAAACCTTCATTGTCAAAAGTAGAAAATTACTACAGTAAATCAGTAATATGCAAAAAGAAGGAAAAAAAAAAGAGAGATTGGGAAACAGAAGAGATAGAAAGAAGACAGAAAGCTGTACTCTAAGTCAGACATCACCCCTAACCTCTCTCTCTCATCTTTTTAGGTTCATTCGCATTTTTCTTTTCAATTTTCATCCACATGCATCCCCTCCCTCTCTCTCCCTCTATCAAAAATCAAGAACTGTGTTTGTATGTGTTTGTGTGATTGATGAAACAACAGTTGATCATATAATGTTAGAGGGTCTGCTTCAGTTTCTTCCAAAAAAAACTAAACATTGTCTTTTTGGTTGATGCCAAATTTCCAGAGGAAAAATCTTAGGGAAAACAATTGAGATTTCAACAAGTAAACTAGGGTTCAAACAAAAACCTTTAGGTTCTTTACAAGCTTAATTCTTTCTTTTGTCTTCTGCGTATCTTTACCTTTTCATGATGATGCAACATACCCTCATATCATATCTGTAGTTACACTTCTACTACACATAAGTTTTAACACACACATATTGACAACTAGTGAGAGAATTCAAGAAGATGATGAGACAGCAGAAACTGATGTTGGAAGATAATTTAAATTCTGCATCTGGTGATCTTCATGCAAATAATGTTGATTCTTGTTCTGAGAATATTACAGCTCAAGAAAATGGAAGCGATCACCATTTCAATCACCAACACTTTTCTGCACATCCTCCTCCAAGTCAAAGTCAACCATTAATCAAGAAAAAAAGAAGTCTTCCAGGCAACCCAGGTTCAAAATCTATTATATCTTCAGTCTTGTTCATGTGTTTTCACTATTTTCATAAAACAACAAAGGGTTTTTCAAGTTTGCTTTATTTTGAAACGAAAAGCATGGTTTTTAAACAGTCAACCATGTACTAGCAGTTGACCCAGGTTCAAAATCACTTAAATCTTTAATCTTTTTCATTGGTTTTCACCATTTTCAACAAAAAAAAGTGGGTACTCTTTATTTCATTACTTTGAAATGAAAATCATGCTCTTTTCAATAAAATGACAAATGAAACAATTTCCATCTCTAACAAAACTATAACCAATAGATAAAGCACCCATTATTGTTGTTTATGTGTTGTAGATCCAGAAGCAGAAGTGATATCTTTATCACCCAAGACCCTAATGGCGACAAATCGATTCGTGTGTGAGATATGCAACAAAGGGTTTCAAAGAGATCAAAACCTGCAACTTCACAGAAGAGGACACAATCTGCCATGGAAGTTGAAGCAGAGGAACAAGAATGAAGTGGTGAGGAAGAAAGTGTATGTTTGTCCAGAAGTGAACTGTTTGCACCATGAACCATCTAGGGCTCTAGGCGATTTAACTGGAATCAAGAAACACTTTTGCAGAAAACATGGTGAAAAGAAGTGGAAATGTGATAAGTGTTCAAAGAGTTATGCAGTTCATTCAGATTGGAAAGCTCATTCCAAAACCTGTGGCACCAGAGAGTACAAATGCGACTGTGGTACCATTTTTTCAAGGTACTAATTACTTCATTTATGATTTTTCATCACTATATCACAATGCATTTAAACTAAAAATAACTTAAAAAACCAGTATAACAATTCAGTCAAAGTTCAACATGTTACATGTTAAAAGTAACCAAGATTCGATCCATGTCATATTTCATGTAAATTTGTCTTTTGGTATCGAATGAATCGGTGTATAACTAACTAATAAAGGTGATTTAAAAAAGTGGTCATATCATATCAACCAGAGCTGAGTCCAACATCATGTGTATTTTTTTAATCTCATGTAAATGTGTTGTTTAGGGTTGTTTGATGTACCGCTGTTAATGCACCCTTCTAATTTAAATGATCTAGATTTTTTAAATAAACATGTATATGCTTGCATTCAACCTGCTATACGCATTTAAGTTTTGAAAAGATTAAATAACTCAGGTGACGTGACAAGATGCATGGTGTATTTAGTAAAATAATATGGATATGATTTAACAAAACTCGTGTTCTTTTTTTACTTTATTTTAAAACGACGCACACATAATCATACTTCTAAATCTAGAATATTGTTCGGCACTAGACATAAAACTTCAATCAGCATGGTAGCAAGGAAGTGAGTTGTGTACACACTAAATCATGAAAGTCTTTGTGTTAAAGAATCTTATAACCCTATAGTAAATGTAGTTCCTTTTCACATTTAATTATTGACAAATTTGATTCTCTAACCGGTTTTTTAATATTAAAAGTTCATTTATTTAATAAAGAACTCATTTTTCCTTTGTGGATGTCTGTGTTTTCACATTTCTGGTTTAGCAACATGTATAACAAATGGATTTTTTATGCTTTTTTCAGAAAGTTTTTTGTTTTTTTGTGTTTTGGAGTGTTCTTGTTCATGAATATTCTCTCTTTTTAGTTATTTTAATCTTGAAAATGTACAGGAGAGATAGCTTCATCACACATAGAGCTTTTTGTGATGCACTAGCAGAAGAGAGTGCACGTGCAATCACTGGAATAGACCCAACAACACTTCCGGGTCAAATACCGACCCGTTTCACTGATCATCTTCATCTTCTTGACCCGATCCATACATCTTTCTTGAAAAAAGAAGACAACCCATTTCCATCATGGTTACTACAAACCCAATCCCAAGATCAAGACTGCAGCCCTAGCAGTACTACTACAAGTCATGGGCCCACAGTAAAAGCCCACCAACCAGCACCATCTGCTTACATGTCAGCTACTGCATTGCTGCAAAAAGCAGCTCAGATGAGTACAAGTCATCTAAGCAAGGGTACAAGTATACAAGCACCATGTACAACATCATTGAGGCCCCACCAGCAACCATACATAGCTCAGGTGTCTGCTAACTCTGCTGCAGCTGGTAACAACACTTGTGGTACAAGTGGTTCAAGCGGTTTGCTTGGAGATGGTGCATGCGCAGGTGGACCATCATCCTTAGCCCATCATCCATCATCATCATCATCTTTTCTTCATCCCATGAACATGAGCATGATGATGATGATGATGAATCAAGATAGTTTTAGTGATGTGTCAACTTTTGAAGATGCATTTGGTCGAATCTTAGATGCAAAGAAAGAAGGAGATGATGATCATGACCATGGAAATATGCATGAGAGTCATATGATGATGATGATGATGCATGATTCCAAGAGTGGCAATGGTGGTAATATTAATGGAGTTGGAGCCATGGGCAATGAGGGAATGACAAGGGATTTCTTAGGGCTTAAAGCTCCCTCACATATCAATGGTAGTGATATTGTAAGCATAAATCAAACACTAAAACTACGGCATGCAAAGAAATCAATAGATTAATTAATCAATTTAGGGTTCTTGCATCTTGATGATCTTTCATGTTCTTTTTTGTATTCCAAATGAAGAAACTTTTGTGACTCCAATGATTCATATAATCTTCTATTAGCTTCAACCATGTGACAGTAGCTATTCACAAAAAGAGTGACAAATATATATAATCTTTTCTTACAAAATTAGGTTTATAATTGCACCAAAATATTATGGGTTCTTTTGAGTCAACTCAAATCATACAACAGATCACAAATAACTCTTATATGAGTTCATTTGAGTCAACTCAAATCATACAACGAATCACAAATAACTCTTATTAAACTTTGCAACTTAAAAGTTAAAACGGATCCAAAAGGTTAACCCACCCAGTATTATTGTTTGTCGCCATCACCTTCACCTACACCTACTTATCTCCATCACTACCTCTATTCCCCTAAACCCTATTTGGCCATAACTTGTGTTCACCTGTTACCCGACCTATTTCTTCCATAATGCTTATTAATTTGTTGTGTTTTAATACAATAAAAAGTTTCTTTGAAATTGAGTGTTTTATTGAGATTGTTTATATATATTTTTGTATCTCGTTTTTTTTATGTTTATTTGAAATAAGCAAATAAATATTTTAATAAGCAATCCCAGCGTGGTTTTTCTCTAAATACGATCCGATTTTGGATTTAAGTAATTATGTTTTCACATCAAAAAACATATGCACGTATGGGGTCACATTGGATTCTTAATTAGTCCCCCTGAATTGAAAGATTCCTGAATTGGTGCATAAAAAGTTATATTATCTATAACAAATTTCGCCCCTTAGGGAGCGTTTGTTTGAAAGAATGGAATGGAATGGAATGAAATGGAATTGAGAAACTAATATAATTTTTAAGTAAAATTATGTTTGAGTGTGTAATGAAATGTAAACCCAAGGGAATGTTTCACCTCAAATTCCCTTGGTTGTGTGATTTCAAATTCCCTCTCTAGGTGGAAGGATTTTGAAATCCCACAACCAAGGGAATTTGAGGTGAAACATTCCATTGAGTTTACATTTCATTATCCACTCAAACATAATTTTACTTAAAATTTATACTAGTTTCTTAATTCCATTCCATTCCATTCTTCCAATCAAACGCTCCCTTAAATTTTTAATGATTTTTAAATCAAAGTGTTTAATGAAATTAAAAGGAAACATGGTTGTACGTTAAGAAAAACTGACACATGTCAAATTACATATACAAATCCGGACACATATGGCATACCTATATGTACGCATACACATGGACATTAATATACATTATACTTTACTAGCGATTAGACCCGTGTTTCACCGTGGTACGTTTTTAATGCATACGAAAATGTCATAATAATAGTTTTTGGGGTTAAAAAAAGTTGAAAGATGGAATCTGATAATTTATACGTTAGTACTAACCACCCGAAAATATATTGCGTATGAAACACTGATAAAAAGATGTAATAGGAAAAAAACTTTAAAAAAATAAATAACTCGAAACATATAAGAAAAATAACGAATAGATAAATTGTGACTTTATTATAATTAACAAGATTTATTATAAATTAGTTAAAAGATTTTTTACAAAACTCGGATACTCATATATAAAACTTAAAAAAAGTTCAAGTGATTAAATGTAAAATTAACATAACTTGAATTCTTAAGTATAAAAGTTTAAAAAAAAATAGGTGATTAAATATAATTTAACCTAACTCGAAGGCTTATGTCTAAAACTTTTAAACAAGTTCAGGTTAGTAAATGTAATTTTAACATAACTTGAAGGCTTAAATATAACAATTTTAATGAAACAAAATGAATAGTATCAACTAAAATAAAATAGAGAGAGAAAGTGTTGTTTTTAATTTTAAAAAATCCTTAAAGGTTTAAAAGTAAAATAATTAACAAAATAGTTTTATTTATTAGTTTTGAGAAAAAAAATTATTGTGGTCATAGTGAAAAAATCTTTACCTTTACTACTTAAATCTAGTCTATTTGTTATATATACTGATATGTCAAGTGTTATCGAGTCTTTTTCCTAACGTGCATTAGACACAAATGTATTTGGGTATTACTATTATTATTATTATTATTATTATTATTATATTATTATTATTATATTATTATTATTATTATTATATTATTATTATTATTATTAGTATTATTATTATTATATTTCGTAGTTATATACTTAAGTGTTTAAATTAAAATACTTAAATCAAATAGTATTAAGTAATAATAATATAAATAATAAAAGTATATATTTTAATATTAATTTAAAGCGTTATAAATAAAATATTATTAAAATAAATATATATTAAAGAATGTATTAATTAGGATAAATTTATTAAATATAAAAAAATTAGGAACTATTATATTACAAGTATGTCATCCTTATATCTTTTATATTGAGTAAATTACAAAATATGTCATTTATTAATACATGAAATTACATGGTATGTCCTATAGTTTTAATAATTACATCCAATGTCTTTTTTAATATGTGCAACTTTCAGTTAAATATATAGTTAACTCAGTTATTTATTTCTCACATGAGGTGCATTTTTATTATTTTCTTTTGACATCTAATGTATTAAACAAATAAAAAATAATTATTTTGTATGAAAAATAAGATTAAAAGATATCGGACCATTGGGTAAGTTAGTAAATTTGTGTTTCTCCTACGTTCAATACCATTAAAATAGCATCCCCCTCTATTTGATAACCCAATACGTGTCATCTTCTTCACCTACAACATCTCACACATCATGAAAACCTTTAGACTCGAACAAACAATGATGGTAAGATTAAAATCTCTAATTCACTTTTTGTATTTCATTGTTTTTAAATTTTTGACATATGTTGTTGTGTGATTAACGAGCGACTCATAGTTCATTTTCTTGCTTTTGCAATTATATATGTAATTTAAAAAATCATAGGTAATCTTCAAATTTGTGTTTCTTATTGATTTTTTATTATTTATTGGTATGAGTAGTTTATAAAGTAGTTATGTGTATTTTATGATGTTTATTGTTGATTTTGCAATTATATATGCAATTTAAAAAATCATCTAGAGTGGCATCTGAAATGCTTAAATTATTTTCAGAAGGAAGTGAAACTAGTTCTTTTAATTTTCTCTTTTCATTTAAAATTTTTATTTTTTATACATTTTTAAAAATATTAGACGTGGAAAAATTTGATAAAAATACCATGATGTGAGATAACACGTAACCGAGTTAACTGTACATCTAGATGATAGTTAGTGTAAAGGACAATATGTGTGCAATATTTTTAATAAAAAGATATCGTATGTAATTACTAAAACTAAAGAACATACCATGTAATTTCATATATTAATAAAGGACACAATATATTATAACATAGATAAAATAGATATATATTGTTATTATAATCATTAGTATAAAAATGATAATTAAATAGTTAAGTATTCAAATTAGATACTACTTATTTAAAAACTTTATTATTATTATTTATTATTATTATTATAAAATTATTAGTATTTATATAGTTAAGTATTCATATAAGATAACACTTATTAATATATAATTTTAAATATTAATTTAAACCATTATAAATAATAAAATACAATGTAGTAAATTAAATAATCTCATATTATTAAATAATGTATTAATCATATGAATTAATTAACTAATGCATTGATTAAAAGAAGTTTAATAAATGATGGACCAAATAGGAATAATTGCATATAACACTTATACCTAATGCTTAATAAATTGTCTTAGGTGTCTTATATTTTTGTGAAATTACATTTGTATCCCACATTTATGCATTATGTAGTAATTAATAATTAATTAATGCATTGATTAAAAGAAGTTTGATAAATGATGGACAAAATAGGAATAATTGTATGTAACACT
The DNA here is from genome assembly GCA_018326385.1 of Flaveria bidentis. Classification (NCBI taxonomy): domain Eukaryota; kingdom Viridiplantae; phylum Streptophyta; class Magnoliopsida; order Asterales; family Asteraceae; genus Flaveria; species Flaveria bidentis. The sequence goes on along the minus strand of BJCM01065077.1, from coordinate 9,623 downwards.
TGTACCTAATGCTTAATAAGTTGTCTTAGGTGGCTTATATTTTTATGAAATTGCATTTGTATCTCACGTTTATGCATTATATAATAGTATAGATTAATATAACAAGATTATATAACCGTGTGTTACATAAATTGAAATAATAAGCATCGTATTCAACAACATGAAATTGTAAATATGAGATCTTGACGTACTAAAACATGCTTAGATTTGAGAAAATAAAATTGTAATGTACATTGAAACGAGATGCTCATTTTCTAGTAAGTAATCGCTCATTATAATTGTTTTTGACTTCGTGAATATCGACATATTAAAAATGTTTGTTTAAAAAAATACGATGTTTAAAGTATTTTAATTTTAATAACGATTAGCTAGAAACCAAGTTTGATTTTAACAAAGTTAACTACTTAACTCTATTTTTAGAAAAAAATTACATTAATTAACATAATAGTAAATTAGCATTTATTAAGCAAATATATTATGGAAACTATGATCTATAGTAGATTGTAACTTTTATCGTAATGAGAACATGTATCCAAATCATAGGTGGAGCAGGTGAACATCTTAAAATTTTAACATATGATTTGTAGAGATTTTAATTTATTAGTATATATATGTTTATAAGATAAGACGTATATGTTGGGTTTTAAGTAGTAATAATGCACCTGGATAAAATGTCAAGGGTTTAGTATAACCAGTGAAATTGGGTTTAGTATAACCAGTAAAATTGAATTCATGATGATAGGAGCAAGTAGGTACAAAAAATCTAATGTATATTTAGTGGGAATAAACATTAAAATTATAACTAATTTTTAACATAAAAGATAACCAATATTGGCGTTCAAAAGTTTTTATTGGTTTCAATAATTTATATGCACAAAAAATTATAAAAGTTTCTGCATTCTCAAAGATCGACTAGCTAGCTAGTGCACACACCATGTAATATTTTTTTCATTACTTTATGTTGTAATTTTTATAATGTAAAAAATTAAAGTTATTCAAAATTTTAAGATTATTAAATTCATTATTAAATTCGTCGTCGAGAAACCGACTCATGTATGTCACCTTACGTTTTCGAACAATGGCATGTACGGCTGATTGTCCAAAGTTGTGTCAAACGAATCTGAGTGACATCCATCACGGCCATTCAATGTACGGTTGTTCGAACCTAGTGTTATGGTCATTCGACCGTATTCACGTGGGACAATTTAGGAGGTTAAATGTTGAAAGGGACATATTAAAGAAAACTAATAGTCAAATGGACATTTAAAAAATCCTACATAAATTTACACAACTTTTTCTATAGTTAAATAATAATAAAACTTATTTTCATGTTTTTGTAATGGAAATTTAATTATATATATTGATGAGAATGAAATTATATTGTTTTTTAGATCTATTTAACTTATCGTCTTCTGTTAATTTATGACGGTTTTCATAGAAACTCTTCAGGGAATGAATCTAAATGCTGAAAAGATTTTTTATGATGAGTTCATATGCAAAGTATCAAAAGAAAAACTAAAAGACAAGGACTTGGATGAATTTGACGAATAGTGTAGATAAGAAAAACATCAGTTTGTGTGATTAGGAAAGTAGTGTAGTGTAGAAGTTCTATCCGGAGGCATAAAACCTTCGAAAATGTTTAAAAGCGCAACACGACAGAGGAAAATTAAATAAAAAAATGGTAGCTATATCATGTTTTTTAATATCTATAATATAATTATAAATAACAATATAAAATTTATTCATGAGTTTATTTTATGTATTTAGTATTTTAATTAATTTGTAATAATTTATTTGAAAATTTGATTTCTTGGCTGGGTATTGGTTACCTTGTTAGTTATTAATCGAAACGGTTTTTGTAATGTGTATAAACCAGTTACAAAGTAAACCACTTATTATACAAATGATCTGTTATCAAAAATTGATCACACCAGTTAAAAAACTATAAGTTCATCTGGATGATGGGTGACATGTTTCATGGATGGAAAAGTGAGGTCCCGCCCAACAATGTGTATAGACATCTAGTTTTTCACGCTTCTCTTTTATGGTCTTCTTGCCGATCTTACTTCATTTATCGAAACATGCAATCTGAAAAATAAAAGTAAATAAATAAATAATTACTATTAGTATCATGTCGCTAAATCGATTCAGTTGTTAATATTTTAGCTTGTAAAGAACTGAGATTTACTTTACCTTCCAATCATGTGAAAGATCAACAAGGTTTTTATGTATGCAATGGAAAAGTTGAGCATTATAGACTTTTTTTCTTTCGAAAGCATACATATCCTAAAAGATAAAATTCATATAAATTCTTGGTGTATAACGAAATTAATATTAATATAATAATAGTTTTTAGGGTTGCATGGTTATTATTATTAGTTTACAACTCATTCTTTATAACCAACGTTATAACAAAGAGGTAAGCTTTCTTGATTTGTATAGTTCCCAATCTAAAAATTTTTTGACTGATACAATTACTGATCATCATTGTGTCCATCTCCATAATTTTCTTCTTCTCCCTTTCGATTCGTATACTTTTCAAAATTGAACTTATACTTGATCTTTAGGGCATAATCGATGATCATTAGAGTTACTTCTGTATGAACATAACTTATTTACTCAACTTTAGGGAATTAGGGCATCATGTATCATTTGAAGATCTGAATGCTTATTATCTTGAATCAGTTTGGTAAAGTTCACATGCTATTGCATTTCATGCTTGTGTAAAGTTTAATACACTATATGTTCATATGGTTGATGCTTTGGTTAAGGGCATTGATCATTTGATTTATAATTAATCTGTCGTATTAATTGAAAGATTTTAAAAAAATGTTCCTTAAAAAGTTTTGAATATTGAATATACTATATTAAAGCTTATGTATTACATGAGTGAAATAAATAAAAATATAAAAAATGTAACTTTTATAAATATTTTATTTTTTAGATGTTGTTAGCTATTTGTTAAATAAAAATATAAAAATATATAAAACTTATAACAAATAATAAAATTAGAATTATTACTCTATATTTAAAGATTAAATATGTCTGAAATCATATAATTTACTTTATAATGAAAGAACTGAGTTTTAGATGTATACAGAGGGAAAGCCAGGTGCAATGAAAAATGCAAGCACGACTTGGGGATGGATTTTTACTTATTTAACAAATAAATTATCTACTCCATCTGACTAGTTTCAAGCTCGAATCCCGGACAACCCATTGTCGTAGTTTAATTCTATTATATGTATAGTGTATAGAAATTTTTGCAAACCTTTTTTAGTTACAAACTTTTTTATTTACAAAAAAATTGAAATATATCCAATAGATGTTGGTTGACACGCACATATAAGTTATGTCATACAGTTGAATGACAAGCCTTTGGTTTTCCATTTGAAAATTAATACGTTTGGGAGTCCCTAATAATTAAATAAACCAAGATTTTACCATGACTGCAATTTTAGAGAGACGTGAAAGCGAAAACCTATGGGGTTGCTTCTGTAACCGGATAAACAACACCGAAAAGCGTCTTTACATTGGATGGTTTGGCGTAAATTATTAAAATAAAAATATTTATATTTTAGATATTTAATAGTTTAGTTTGTTTATTTAATATAGTTATCATTTAAAATATATTTATTTTAACATATTTTAGTAAAAAAATCAAATTAATTATTTTTATAATTTTTATATTTATTAAGAAAGACGGTAAAATAATATTTTTAATATGTTACAATAGTAACACCACAAAGGTTTTAAAAATTATTATTTTATTATAGATTATATAATTAAATTATAGATTATTTTGCTGTTGAGCGTCTCCAGCTGAACTGACTACTGAGAGTCAAACAGTCGGAAAAATTGGAAGTCCGACGACGACGGCGACTCCATCTACTCAACGGCGATGGCGAAACGAAGAAGCTTGAAGACGACAAAAGTGATCGTTATACTTCTATGTCTCGTTGCTTTCTCCACTGTTTTCGCCCCTCTCCCTTCCCCTCTCCACAATTCCCTCAAACCCGACAAACACAATCATCACCATCACCATAATCACCATCGTCATCAAGTGCGTTTCTAAACCCTAAGAACCATTTTTTATACCTATCGGTGGTCATGCTAATTTGCTACCCTATGTTGCAAAATCAACAGGTTGTTAATGCTCGTAAGTTTGAAATTGCACATGATATGTTTTGGAAAGATGGAGAGCCTTTTCGAATCATCGGCGGGGACTTACATTACTTCCGTATACTGCCCGAGGTACAGTCTCATAGTTTTCCCCTTTGTTATCGCGCTAAATCACTCACTGGCACTTGCTACTATCTATGCAATACATATTCTGGTAGTCTATAGCTAAGCTCGTTGGATCATTAATTGTAAAATGCTCAATAGCTATATAATTGGTGTTACCTTTTATAGCAATTGGTTCTAGCATGCTATAATTTTGATAACTACAGAACTAATTACAGGTATATACATATTTGATTGTAAATCATAGTCATTTTTAGAAATTCATGCTCTGTACGTTTCTGATTTCTGTAATGTATTTTGAATGGAAATATCTAGAGTGGTTTTGTTTGCCATTTTCTTCAATCTCCTGTAATGGCGTGTAGCTTTAATTGTTCTATCCTCATATCATTTTTTGGTACAGTATTGGGAAGATAGGCTGTTGAGAGCGAAGGCTTTGGGGTTGAATGCAATTCAAACTTATGTTCCATGGAATCTGCATGAACCGAAAGTGGGTCAACTAGATTTTGATGGTATCGCTGATATAGTTTCATATCTTGAGCTATGCCAGAAGTTAGATTTGTTGGTCATGCTACGGCCTGGGCCTTACATATGTGCAGGTTAAAGCAGTTACGATCATGAAGTTATAGTTCTTTCATGGTTTATATTGAACTTTAAATCCAAATCATGTGAAAAGGATCAATGTGAGCATCATTTTTTGTTGCAGAATGGGATTTTGGCGGTTTCCCTGCTTGGTTACTTACTAAAGAACCACCCATCACACTAAGATCTTCTGATCCAAGATACCTTGCTTTGGTAAATCTTCGTTTTAGTAATTGACTAATTGGATAAATTTTGATGTAATACGTGCAATAGAGCCTCCATGGTTTAATATAGTTGTGACCATATTTATTAATTTAGAGACATATTAATTTGTCGACAAATATCATATTATAGAGTTCATTCCCTTTTTTAAAGCATGCAAATTATGTTAAAAGAAGTCATTGAATTGTAAACTTATGTACCATATTCACTGAACTAGTGTTGAAGTTCTATTTATTGTACATAACATTAGAAAGGTTCGAGAATAAACACCTGAATATTTAAATGCAATGAGAAAATTAGAGATGAGCTCATCTAGATCTGAGTTTTAAGGAAAAGAAAACTACAATAGAATCATATTTTAGGTTTTTGAAGAATTGCCTATGATTTTGTAAATTAATGAATTAGTAATTTATGATATTAGTGGGGAATGGATTTGTATAAGGATCTTTCCAAAATATGTTTTGTTATTTAATTTATCAGAATTGATGTTTTTCTGAACAGACCCAAGACGAGAGCAGAGAAAATTGTTAATTTAGACTTTAGAGTCTATTATTTTAGAGAGTATCAGTTTAAAGAGGTTTTACTGTAATATGGTACACTTCTAATTGAGTTCTTGCAGGTTGATAGCTGGTGGGGAATACTACTTCCTAAAATTTCTCATCTTCTTTACCACAAAGGAGGACCTATAATTATGGTTCAGGTGGGTATGAGTATCAATATATCTTTTTCTTAGTTAAAAATTGTTTTCCAGTAGTTATTGTTTGTGCACTTAGTCTTCACAGTTCACAAATATTTCAACATGTGTAGATTGTGATTACAGATTGAGAATGAATTTGGTTCATATGGAGATGACAAAGATTACTTGCATCATCTGGTAGACTTAGCTCGGTCGCATCTCGGGGATGAAATAATTTTGTAAGTTGATGTAGTTTGGTAACAGTTAATAGATGTTCTTTTTTCGCATCAAAATTCAATGATTATTTGACATTTGTATGTTTTGACTTTTAATCGCAGATATACCACAGATGGAGGCACTAGAGATACTCTCACGAAAGGAACAATAAAAGGAGATACTGTATTTTCAGGTAAGAATAAGGTTGTAGTACATACTTCATCTATTATTGAATAAATAACAATATATGCTTTTAACATTGCAAAGTATAACTATAGCTGTTGATTTTTCAACCGGAGAGGATCCTTGGCCTATATTTAAGATGCAAAAGGCATTTAATGCCCCAGGAAAATCACCACCTCTTTCTGCGTAGGTGTCTCACTTTATTTTTTATTATTTGTCCTTATCATCATTTTCTTGTATGATGTTCATAAGACTCAATTTCAGAGAATTTTACACTGGTTGGCTTACCCATTGGGGAGAGAATATTGCTAAAACGGATGCAACCTCTACGGCATCTGCGCTGGAAACTATTTTGTCAAGAAATGGCTCTGCTGTGCTTTATGTATGCTATAAAACAAAAACGAATTTTTTTAAGCATTGTTTACAAGATATTTTCATGATGTGGTGATCTCTCACAAATAGATGGCTCATGGTGGAACCAATTTTGGGTTTTATAGTGGTGCAAATGCTGCTCAGGAAGCCGATTACAGTGCTGATCTTACTTCCTATGATTATGTGAGTGGGTTGATTTTGTAAATTAATGAATTCGTATTTTATGATATAAGTGGGGAATGGATTTGTATAAGGATCTTTCCAAAAAATGTTATCGTATTTAATTTATCAGAATTGATGTTTTTCTGAACAAATATATGCTTTTTAATTTTATATTAAAACTATTTAAGAGGTGTCTATTTCAACCTATCTACTTGTTAGTGGGTTGATTTGGATAATATTTATCTCAAAAGACAAACACGTGTGATACAAAAATTTAGCTAAAGACAAAACATGTTAAACAGGCCAAATTGTTCAATCCAAAAAGTTAGATTATTTGTTGAAACAAAACGGTAATCAAATTGTTACGCGTTAATTCTTTGTGAAGATATAAAATTTTTTGGAGAAAAAACATTTTGAATCAACCCGCCTAACCATTTTAACCAATGCAAAAGGTTACATGTTGAGCTTTTACCCAACCTATTCAACTAGCATATTTTCTCTCCCAAACGGGAACTTTTTTTTAGTAGGATGCTCATGCCATGGAAAAAGCATCATCCTTTTCAACAAGATTATCATTTTTAATGCAAATAGTTAGACCATTATTGAGATAACATTGTTTTGGAATTGTATATTCATTTGTAACACAATTATTGTTTTGGGCGTAAAGTGTATTTGAGTACATATGACTCCTAAATTCCTTTTATGCAAAAGTTTAGATTATTTGTTAAATAACATAGTTTTCGTAATCATATTTTACACTAATTATATCAAGACATTTTTGGACAAAATGCTTGAATTAACTTGTACAAAAAGTTACCCTTTTTGACTTGTTACCCAACCCTTATAACCTGCCCATTTTGCCATCTCTATTAACTTCACTTGTTCCCAAATGGGAATCTTTTTTGTAGGATGCTCCTATTAGCGAGTCTGGTGATGTGGATGGGGAAAAATTTGAGGGTAATAATATAATATCTTATACTTTCTTGGAAGATCTCATAGGATCAATGACATGACAATAATTAGTTAATGCTTTAAATTTTTTTTCAGCATTACGGGGGGTTATAGCTAAGTACAGTGCAACTTCTCTCCCTCCAGTTCCTTTAAATAATAAGAAAACAGGATATGGTCGTATTCAATTAGAAAAAACAGCATCATTGTTTAGTACACTGGACATTGACTTGTCAGCCAAAGCTATTGAATCTGAGAACCCAATTTCAATGGAGGCTGCAGGCCAGGTATCTGTGCTCATTGCAAAAACCATATTTTTATTTCATCACATTAATCATTAATGTTTCTGAATTCATTGCACTTTTGTGTTTCGCATTTCAGATGTTTGGATTTTTATTATATGCTTCGGATTACATAACTAAAGGCAAAGGGAGCACTTTGTCTATACCAAAGGTACGGGTGTATAAGTATGTTTTGGCTAACCTATGAAGGGTGCCTTCTCTTATTTTACTGTTATTGAAAAGATTATATTGTTTTGGGTCACCTTGACCCGTATGAAATTTACCTGTTTGGAATTGGTACTTGTTAGGTCATCTCCGGTGTATGCACCAAAATACCAACTTGGTGTAACTCTTTGGTGTAGCACAATTCATCACCGGTGATCACCCCAATTTACACTATCGGTGTAACACTATTCATCACACCTAGTTATTTAGTTCACATATCTCTCAAATATTTGACTTAAGTTATAAGTTAATTAATGAAAAATATATCATTGAAACAAACTCTCTGAGGCCTCTAAGTGGGTGCCATAGTCTATATGAAAAGAGTTAAATAATTAAGTAAACATTTTATTTTGTAAATAAAATAAATGAACTGGAAAATAAACCTATATGTGAACATAAATTATTTAGTTTACAAAACTGATGTAAAAAACTAGTGTATAAGTCCTATGCATACATTGGAGTTGAATAAAATTTTGGTGTTAGCGTATTCTAATAGTATACGTTTCTCTTTTAACACCAAAATTAGTTAAATATTTGCTGGTTGTAGATGCTCTTACCCAACCTGCCCATTTACCACCCTAGAATATACTTATTAATATGTAATATTACACTTCTCACTTAAATTTCAGGTGCATGATAGGGCCCAAGTTTATGTTACATGCCTTTCTGAAGATAAGAGAGAAAAACCACAGTATGTTGGCACAATTAATAGATGGTCAAATAAGCATGTTGTCATTCCTAATGCTGAATGCTCTTCTGCTAGTAGATTGTTAATTCTGGTAAATTTGTTCACCTTGAGTTTTCTAATATTGTATGGTCAAGTTTTCTTTTTACAGACTTAATTCATATATGCCACTGGAAAATATTCTGAATTTGTTTAAGCACTCTTCTTTACAGTTTCTAAAATTGCAATCTACTTTATATTCTCTCGATTTTATGTTTTTCATTATTTTTTATATGCCTTTCCTTCTTTGTAGGTTGAGAACATGGGTCGTATTAATTATGGAAACTATTTGTATGACAGCAAGGTAAATTTTTTAATTTAACACCATTTGAAGGCAATAATACCCTGTGCATTTTAAAGGGAAAAATTCACCCAATAGCAACCAATTTTCTACTATTCAACTAAAGTGACTTAAAAGTATTTTTATTCCAATAAAGTCACTCTTATTAGGTGCCTTAATCTTGTCAAATATTATATATATGTGAACCTTTTGCAGGATCTGTGTTTGTCACTTAAACACAATGTTTTCTCTCAAACTCACCTAGAACAACACTCGGGTATAAGAAGAATCAATAAGAGTTGATCACAATATATAAAGTAATAAAGAACACAGAAAGATAATTTTCAAGATACTTTTATATATTGATTCTCAACTCAAAATACAAGACTCTTACAAACAGAAGTTGTTATGTCTCACTTGGTTACAATGAGTTTCAAAGAGACCTATATATAATACTACCTACAACCGGATATACTTTGATACCAGCTGGGATTCCTTAGCTAAAGCCTA
>BJCM01065074.1:15365-40594 GCA_018326385.1 Flaveria bidentis | reverse complement strand
ACCATCACCACCAGTTGCCCCTCAAAACCCCTCTCTATCTAATCTTCTTTCTTTCTCCATATGTACACATGTGTCATCCACCCTACACAGAAGAACCTCACGTTTCTTGACTGTTTCTTGAGCCTCCACCATCATCTGCTGTCTCCAACCACCATAAAAGTAGCGCCTTTTAGTCTTACCAGAAACCTACACATGGTTCGCAAAAGGGTTTCAAAGTCTTGACCTTTCTGTAATTTGGGTCAGAATTCTTGATGTATTATAGACTTATAAGTCAGATCTTCAAGAAAATATTCAGTGTATAGGTTCTTTTTAAGTATTATGAAGTACCCAGTTCTTGTTTCTTGATTTTTAGGGCATGTTTCAAGATTTTGGGTATGTATTTGCTAAGTATTTGGTGTTTTCTAGCTAAAAATCTAGCAAGATTGTGAAAAGTTTCATTTAGTGTTAGGTTTACATCTAGAGTTTGTAAGAATTGTAGGGTAAATGTTTTTTTTGTTAAGTACTTATCGGGGGTAGGTTGTAATTTTACTTCTGTAAATTAGGGCTTCAGTTTTAGGGTTCTAGAATGTATTGTTAGTGTAGTGGGCATATCTGATGCTTGTTTAAAACATGGATGCAAATAGTCAATGTTTTGTGGAATGGAAAGAACATTATGTTTCGAAAGAAAGGGGCAAAAGGGTAGTTCACTATTTCTTGAAAGATGTATCGGGTGAATCGGTTTTAGCAGTTGTGGGAACTGAAAGGAGTGTTAGGCATATGTTTTATGTGGTTGCTGAAGATTTCTTGAAGCTCAACGAGGCTGAGAATTTGGTCAAGTCAGGGTATAGATGGAGATCAAGGAGAGAGGTTGTGAATTGGCTTACTTCTATGTTATCAAAACAACATGGCCAAGGTGAATATTTTAGTAAGTTTCTTGAATTCTACTAAACATTTTCATGTACTTCATATCTTGAAATGCCTACGAATGTTGTGGCATGATTGTATCTTTGTACTTGAAATGTGATATAAGTTGCCAATTGATATGCTAGTGTTGAGAAGCTTGACGTATTGGATTTTGTATGATTGAATATGTAATTTGCTATTGATTGATAGAAAACCGGCCTAATGTAATGTTAATCTTTTATGGTTCATTATTGAATACCTAGTTAAGTTTCTGTTAATTTTTGGAATATATGGTTTCATATTGGTTATTGCGACTTGGATAATTTTGAATACGATAATCCATTTAGAGTTTGGACAGAATGGTAGTTTTATGTTTATCTCAATGATCAGTTTTATTCTTGTTGTTATTATTCCGCCTAATGATTTTAGATTTGAGATTTGACCTAAATAATTAGAATATTATAATCATAATTAATCAACTTCTAGTTGAAATTGTCACTTTAGATCCAGACACCTGTAGCTAAATATGGACCAAGAGTAAGATATTTTCGTGGCTGTATTATTAATTCATATATGTAAAAAGTTCACTTTCTAATCCACTAATATTTTATTTTGCCATTTTTCTTTGTAAAAAGTGGTTATGGCAGTTACAACAAAAATGATTTTTTTGTCTTATTCTTGTGTTGTCTGATGTTCTTCTATACAGGGAAATTTTGCATAAATATAATAAAACCCTAGCATCGACCTTAGACACACAAGTTGCTGAATTACATAATACCATATTCAATTTTATTTTTTTTGATGCAGATGGTATAAGTTTCTATGGATTAATTTCATATATATCCTTTTAGAAGCTGCAAAAGTTAATACGTATTCCTTATAAAAAAACAAAATCAGTTAATAGTAACAATCTGTTTCACTGAATAAACGAGTGTCAACACATAATGCTCTCTTTGTTTATTCATTGAAACGGACTGTTATAAGTAAACTGATTTTTTTTATTTACCATGTAATGAGTAATCATGGTCCTATTAGAATTTTTATAGGTCAAATGTTATAAAAAGTTTAGAAGGACATGTATAAAATTTGGACTTTTAGAAGGATGTATTTGAAATTGTCTTGATCTTTTACACGAGGCAATTTGTAAGGCAGACAACAAAATGTTATCTTGTTTTTGACTATTTCCATGATGCTTCTAAAGTTGTAGACTATCAGTAACAGTTTTATTTTTTATTATTTTTTTTAAAATTCAGAATCCCCTAAAAGTGATCAGATTTCAGGAGTTGGTGTTTCATACCAGAATCATCTTGCAAGAAATTTAAAATTACGGGTACCGGATATATTGTGGTCAGGTGCAGCGTGGACTTGCTGCAAACAACTCAAACATTTTCCATCCTTTTACAGGAACGGGATTACAATAGCGGTAAGCATTGTCATAATTTTGTTTTTTAATTCTCTGGATTTTTGTCTTTCACATCACCTGCACATGGAGCCCATGCTTGTGACATTAGAGCTTTAAACATTGCTGTATCTGGCTGTCGGGGTTTTTGGTTCATGCGCTGAACTTGTTATTTTTACACTCACACTATATGTCTACATGCTAATATGATCTATATATTTGGAAGTGCTGTAATTACTTCATAAAATATTACTAATAAGGCAGATGGATAATTTGTACATATGCCACCCAACTAATCAAAGTTTTCACTAATGCCACCCAATTAACTTTTGAGGTCATCCAAGTCTCAATTTGGTTTCGTTTATGCTGATTTCGCATTGCAAACTTGCTAAAAACTTGTAAAATTACAAAATGTCTCAAATGTAAAGGTTTTGTTGCATCTACAGTTGTAAGATGGCATGAATGCTACTAATTTACCTTAATATGTTTTGGCAATCCGTAGAGTTGATACTTTTTTAGTAGAGACATCAATATGTAAGATGGCACGAATGCCTTTGAATCTACTCAAATGTGACGAAAACATGAAATTTAGTGGTATTTTGTCATTTTATTATCTGTTTGGTAAGGTTTTTTAGCTGAAGTCCGTATAAATGAAACCAAATCGGTACATGGATGTCCTTATGTATACATTCTATTTTAACAACTAATAAACATTAAATTGATCTCTTAAATAAAGAGATTTGATAAGAAAAAATGCAAATTTTTATCGTCTCATACACACAAGCGGTAGTTCAAACGGAAGTTTGTTAGTTTGGCATAACTTATAGTCTAAACTATTGTTTGGACTGGGTAATCATCTTAATTTTGATCGGAAGTTTGTAATTATGATTGGGTTAGTTTTAGTAAATTAATGATTTATTGTAACATGGCCTGTTGAAAAAAAAAATTACTGAATTTAAACTTTAAAATCATTGGACAAGAACTGATGGTTTGTTCCTATGCAGTCGACCCCTAGTGGTTACAAAATGGGCAGGTTGGTCTGACCTGAAACACTTATTTAGGTAAACTTGTTAGTCAGATATGATGTACACAATTTTTATCTGGGTAGGTCGTGTTGACATGAAACAATTATGCCCAATTTTCTTTTAGTTTTTTTATAATAATAAACAACTAGTGTGTCAAATATGATCACAAAACTTACTTTATTTCAGTTATAATCTAATATTTTTAATTAAAACAATTTAGGAGGTTTTATGTATTGAAAACAGTTTTGGGTGACTTTTGACACGTTCAACCCATTTGTCATGTTTTCTTCTTAGCCATGTTGTATTTCACATGTTTGACATGTTAGAGATTGAGTAACTTGAACTGACTTTATAGTTTATTGCAAGTAAATGGGTAAAAATATGCGTACATAATCAATTTTGTAAATTACCATTCCATTTTTCTACCAAACTGAAAGCGAGTCCTAACCATCCGTACATAATAAATTTTGTGATCTCAGGTACAATCATTTGTTTATGTTATGTCTGAAGAGGGAACCCGTCTTCTTGCATATCTTGAAGACATGTATGAAAACCGCAAAGGTCAAAAGAAAGTCAAAGTGAGATGGTTTCATCACACTCAAGAAGTACAAGCTGCAATTACTCTTAAAAACCCTCACCCAAAAGAGGTTTTCATTACACCTTATGCACAAGTTATTAGTGTCGAGTGTGTGGATGGCCCGGCCCTTGTTTTGGCCCGTGAACATTATGATATATGTGTGTCTACGCTTCCAGAAGATTTATTGACCCGGGTCCATCTTTGTTCAAGACAGTTTAAAAACAACCGTGTGAAGCCATTTAAATTGAGTAAATTGTGTGGCTATTTTGATCAGCCTGTTTTTTTGGTTCTTGATACTAATTTTCTTGAAGATGAAGAAAATAGCGTCGGAGATATTGTAAAGCTGGGAGCCAAAAGACGTAGGAGTTCTAGTGGGCGCCATGTGGCGCCGTGCGATTCGTCTTGCGTGGATGTCAGGTATGAGACTTTGAGAAGGAAGCTTATTCCGAAGCACGTGAAATTCATTGCTCCAAATATCATGGGTTTTATGGTTAATGAGAAGATAGAGTTGTTGAGCTTAGATAGTGGTATTCGGGGATGTTGGTTTAGATGTACTATAATGCAAGTTACTAGGAGGCAATTAAAAGTCCAGTATGATGATTTAAAGGATGAAGGTGGAAGTGGTAATCTTGAGGTATATGAGTGTTTTTTATTCTTTTTAATATTTGTATTCTTTGAGGCCCAATTTTCTCTTTTGGTTATTACTTTTTCTTATATGGTGTAAGAATGGTTGTTGTGATAGTGGGTTGAAAAGGGCCGGGTCAGGTTGTGTTCACAAGACTAATGCCTATTTTTGTAAACCAATTTGAGAGGTCATATGCATTAAAAATATGCTTTGAACGACTTTCAACTATTTTGAGTTCGTCCCTCTTCTTGCCGGTGTTTTTTTTATTTCACGTGTTATATATAAAACACGACTCTCGAGTCTTGACCCATTCATAAGTGAGTGGTTTAAATGAATACCATTATGCTATAAAAACCAAACCTTTTTTTGACTTTTGTAATTCTTGAAGAATATGTACAAGTAAAATAATACTTAAGGACTTGATGATGTTTCTGACTTTTGACTATTTTTTTTCCATTTCAAGGAATGGGTTCCGACTTTTAGATTGGCCATGCTTGATAAACTTGGGATAAGATGCTCGGGAAGGCCCATTACAAGGCCCGCGCGCATGGAAGATGAAGCGAATTTTGCGATTGAGGTTGGTTCCCCCGTGGATGGGTGGTGGAGTGATGGTTGGTGGGAAGGGGTTGTGACTGGAATTGGTGGCGGAGATGTTAAAGTTTATGTTCCTGGTAAGTTCTTGATTCAAAACATAATTTTTTTGTGTTTTTATTCAGTTTTTGATTTATATTTCTTGAGCATACGATAGCTTAAGCTTCATACAAGATCGCTAGAGGTGGGTAAATAGGTGTCTAACGGATCAAATAACGAATAAAACGTGTAAATTTTTAGCATGGTCAAAATGAGTCAGGCCAAGCCACCAATTTGTTTTGTATTTTCTAAAATTTTATCAATAATCAATGTATTAAATAATTTTAAAAAGTTGTATTTGTAAGGAAAACTGTTTTTAGCTATTTTATTCAAGTTAAAATGGGTTAGGGTGTGTATGTTTCGGCTGACCTGGTTGACTTTGTTTGATGTGCGTAAAACTCGAGCTGACCGGGTCAAAACATGTGACTCAGACCTGAAATTTCCAAATGATGATCCGACCACTCGCATGTGTCTGCGGCCTCCCTTCACCTGTGTCGCTCGCCTGCGCCGCTTCCATCTTTTCCTCCACCCCACAGCGACGTGGAGGTTGCGGCTAGTGATTTTGGGGCTGGATTTGGCGGTGGTGACGGTGAGAGGCCATGGTGGTGGTGTAGTGGTGGTTTTGCGGTGGTGATTGGCGGTGGTGGAGTGTTGTGGATGAAAAGAAGGAAATATATGGTTTTTTTGTTCGTTAAAAGAAATATTGTTACGTGATTTGGTTCTAGTCAGATACCGAATCAAACAGCCAAGTTTCAGGCAGATGCAGACTCAATCAGAAGTTAGCTCTAACTAGGTCAGCTTTTGACTCAGTCAGATCTTACTGAGTCAGTGTAATCAAACAACCCTTTAATTGGGTTCAAACTCAGTTATTTATTTTATTCTCTTATCTAGCGTGGTACTTGAGGGGGCAATTTCGAGCCGTTTATGTGAAAATGGGTCAGTTAAGTTATGTTTTATTGATAATGAATCAAAGTGTAGAAGTGGCAATTTCGGCCCATTTACTTGCGCAAGAGGTTGATTGGATCAACTTAGTAAACACCAATCAAGCACCTTAAAAATTGTCGAACGGGTCAACCCAAAAACTTTAGCTTCAAGATCAATGGCTGAAAGGGGTTAAACGGAGGCTGGTTCAAAACAATATTGTAATACATGTAGTCTATCAAATCGCTTTATTCAAAGATTTAGATAATTATGGTAGTGATACTATTTCGTAATCATACTTGACACTTGCATTACTAACAACGAAGCCGAAAGTGTCAAGTGGGCCAACCTACTCCTGACCTACGCTGTTTAGGCCTACTAAAAGTGACCCTCTTCAACCCAAACCCGTTTGGCCCGCTACCTGAACACTCTCATTGTCTTGTGTTTTCACATCTGACATACTCTTTTTACTCTTGTTGACAACAGGTGAAAATATGTTTCTTGAACTACACATAAAGAACATCAGGGTGTCAAGAGATTGGGTGGGAGACCATTGGGTCAAGCTAGAAACAAAACGTAACATCCTCTCATTGATTCCTGCCAATAGTAATGAGGTCAAACCCGAAAGCTCACCTGTTTCATCCAAAGAAACACCTAAACCCGTTGACCCGGAACATGTTGACCCGGAACATATTGACCCAGAACATATTGACCCGGAACATGTTGAACCTGAACCTGAACCACCTCAAGAGGGTGACCCTGACCCTGACCCTGAGTTCCATGAGAAAGACAATGACTCGAGTTTAGCCCTTGATAATGACTTAAAGATCGTTGAACAAGGCAAGCATACAGCGAGCATACAGAGTGGTGGTTTGTGTATAGAAGTGACTAAGTGAGGTTAGAATTTGTCCTTTCATTTACAGATTGTTTTTAGGGAACATCTAACTAGGAGAAAGGGAGAAGACACCCTATGGTGGGTGCCTCGGATTTGAAACTCTTTCGGTAAAAAGGCGGATTATTTATCTGAAGCTAGTGTGCTTTGAGGACTTGTACATTGTTTGTCGAAAGATGTACATTGGTTGTCCGGGTTTTGGTGATGGACAAGGGTTTGTGACTTAATGTAGTAGTGCAACTGTTGATCAGGTTGTTATGAATGTTGTTTTGTTTTGTTTTTTGTGGTTGTTTTCGTTCATCAGAGTGTCGGTTTCTTGATTTTAAAGTGAAAGATAAAGAACAATGATAACGTATAGGAATTGTTGATTTTAGGTCTCTTAAAGTAAAAATCAGTAAAATACCCGAAAACACCAAAAAGTGCGTATAAATTTCTACTGAAAATGATTCAGTACGGGACATTTGGTACCCGTTGTTGGTTTCGGTATATGGTATCATTTGCTCATCTCTAATTGAAAGCTCTCACATGTGTACTCAAAACAAATTTAGAATCAATGAGGCAAGTTTAACTGAATTTGAAAGTAACCATTAAATTATTTGGATGAAGCTTAAAGATACATTGGTTCAGTCTAGTTTGAGCTCGAGCTTTAAGCAATAGGTCTTAAGTTCGAGTCGAGCTCCAAATAGAGACGTATTCACGTGGGAACAACAAAAATAGATTAATTTACAAAATTTGACCATTTGAAAAACAATTTGCTATTTTTTGTAACGAATACTCAAAAGTCTTGTGTATATACCAATTAGTTTGAAAACTATATATTACATGAGTGAATAGAAATATTAATTAATATTTTAAAATTATAATTTAATATTTTGAAATAACATATGATTAAAATTACGTATTACTAATTTATAATAAAACAATAACAACAATTTCTTAAATTTTAGTATTTAGAATATTTTGTTTTATAAAGTGGTTTTATAAACATTGCATTTTTTAGAAAAACTATTTTTTTATAAAAAAAAAACGTTATGTTTCAGAAAGTTTTTTGTATTAAAGGCTTTATATTTCATTAAATTTTGTTTATAAAAAAGGGCTATTGGATTTTAAAAATCTCAAGTTTCATTTATTGTCTGAGATTAATCTAAACTCGGCAAATGTTTACAGATACTCCCAACTTAAAGTTTATTTTCCTCCAACGATCCCTTAATAACTGAGAGTTAACCCTTTTAGTTTTTTTATGACGTGGAATGTTTTTGTGGCCAAAACACTAAATAAAAAGTTGAAATCTATCATCAGTCAATTTGAAACTTCCACACCCAAAAACCCGTCAATCACCACCTCCTGATTTGAACCACCGAACTCGTTGGATATATATTTCAGGTGATGATGGATGCTAGAAAATAGAAAACGGACCTATTTGAGACTAGGTGGTGATGAAGTTGAAAAATGACTTAAAGTTAGTCTTATTTCATAAAAAACTCTGTTGAAATCAAAATTTTACATGTAAATATAAAAGGCCTTCTGATCTATCGTTATAAGTGTGATAGTTTGGACTTAAAAATATTTAAGGTTTTAGGTTTCTTTTTGATGATGCTTCTTGGTTAGTCGTGCTTGTATTGTTAAAATCAGAATAAACGGTTGACATCCTGTTTTAAGAAAACTCGCTCGAAACTGTGTGTAGTTCCAAGTTCCAACGTTGTGTCTTGTGTGAACGGAAAAACATGTATTAATATAGAAAAACAAATACCTTAAAACTCGTAAACTTTCAAAAAATAATTGATAAAAAATTGGGGCTTAGGATGATGGTAAGCAGGCTTAATATCCGAGTCGTTTCCATCTAATCACTTATGAGCCTTGTAACTCTAATGTAACCCAAGCTATTATTTTTTATTTTGTTTTGTAAAATCTTTTATTTTTAACATGTCTATCTCTATCTAACGATTATAAAAATAAGCTCGCTAGCTAATGTATCATCTTTATATCACTATAACAGATATAATTTGGAGGCACTCGTGCAACACGTATGCATTAAAGTAATATATGGACCATGAATAGTGCCTATTTTGTCATTTAGTATTTTTTTTTTTAGATTTTTCTGTAATTTAATTTTTTAATTTTTAGTTTTTCACTATTTTATGTCTTTTACTCTTGTAATCGATAACAAATACGTACTTTTAAATTAGCTTTCATGTTCGTTAATATTTACTTTCATAACAATTTGACATCAATTTTATAAAATCCAGATATACCCTTACGACATACTTACTCTTATACAAAATCAAGCCCACACAAAGCTCTGATAATTTATAAATCTACTAATTACCAAGTTTTGTGTGTATTATGTTTTCTATTTTCAGTTTAAAGGGTTGTACTTATTTCTGGATTTTTTTAATCTTTAATTTTTCTTTTACTTTTAACTCAATACTTTTATATATTTTACAATTTAACCCCTATGAATTTTTACTTTCCACTTTACCTTTATACTTTTCAGATTTTTACAAGTATTTCGTTTTACGTTTCGGCCTAAATTTTACGAGTTAACACACTGCAACGTGTGCGCGTGATTTTAGATTTACGCTTATTTTCCCCCTTTAAACAACATGTCACAACGCACGAGTACTAGATCAACTTAGTTATTTTTTCTAATGTTTTACGTTTCACGTGTGTGCTTTAACGTTTTTACGTTTACTTTTCCGTTAGGTTTTATATTTTTCATTTATATTTTCTTTTTAATACGAGTTTTTCGGGTGTTGGCGGTTGTTAACGGTAGAATGTCATTTTTACTACTTGACATGATTTTACGCCACCACCGCTAATTAAACTAACTTAATTCCCAAGTATAATATTTTTTGTTCTACGGTCAAGAGGTAAGAAGTAGACCAAAAATGTGATATAAACATAAAAAATTAAAACTTAAAACACCATAATTTTACACAAACAACCCTTCAACTATATCATCAAGTACCAAACCACCCCTCAACTTTCTGCATCCATCCAAACTACCCCCAATGGATAAAATAACCTCACAACACACCCTTTGCCTTTGGTGAAGAAAGAGAGTGAACAACACACCACAACACAACACAAACACAACCCACATCCTCTGTTTTCATCTTCTAGATCTTATAGTCTTCATCGTTTCTCAAATCAAGGTTCCATCAATGGTGAGTCCTCAAATATCATAATTCCGTTGCTTTATTCACCAATTTCCTTCAATATCCTTCAATTCTTACTCGTTTGTATCATTTCGATCAATCTGATTCGTCCGCGATCTGTTTCTGTTGTCGATTTGTAGGAATCTGGATTCCGATTGAGGATTTTGATGTTTGGACGTTCTGTTGGTGATGTTGTAGTTCGTCATCGCTAAATGTTAGTGATCCGATCACTGGATTGTGTGTAATTTCGTATCAATAAGGTGATTGCTTAGTTTTGGTTAGATGAGTTTGTATTGGTGTGTAGATCTGTTGAACTAGGGTTTATGATGAGCGATATTGTTGTTTCTGCTTTGTGATTGAAATTGTGTTTGGATTTATGAAATTTGTTGGTAATGGATTGCTTTTTTACCTTGTTTACGTTTATACAATTGGCTGAATTTGATATTTTGTTGTTGGAATTACAGTGACTGTTAGGATTATAATTGGTTTATGATGAGCAATAGTATTGTTTCTGCTTTATGATTGAAATTGTGTTTAGATTTATGAAATTTGTTAGTAATTGATTGCTTTCTACTTTGTTTTCCTATATACAATTGGCTGAATTTTGATATTTTGTTGCTGGAATTACAGTGACTGTTACGATTACGATATTGTTTGTTGTGTTCTTGACTTGTAGTTGAAATTGAGGTAGAAGCCTATCCAAACTGCAACTTATTTTTCCTGCTTTGTAATTTAAATTGTGTTCAGATTTATGAAATTTTTTTAGTAATTGATTGCTTTCTACCTAGTTTACCTGTCTAAAATTGGCTTAATATTGATATTTTGTTGTTAGATTTACAATTATTATTACCATTACCATTGCAATTACAGTACTGATTGTTGTGTTTTTGAATTGTAGTTGAAATTGAGGTAGAAGTACATCAAAATTGCAAGTTGAGGTTAAGATTATTGTTAAGTTATGGCAATTCAACATGGGATTGTGGAGAAGTTGGAGCCTGATAATGGTAAATTGTTTATTGGTGGGATATCTTGGGATACTGGTGAAGATCGGCTAAAAGAGTATTTCAGTAGTTATGGGGAGGTTAGTGAGGCGGTTATTATGAGAGACCGTTTGACTGGTCGTGCACGAGGATTTGGGTTTGTAGTGTTTGTTGATCCTGCTGTTGCTGAGAGAGTTGTAATGGAAAAACACATGATTGATGGTCGAACGGTGAGTTTTTCATGTCCAAACACTATTATGCAGCACAATGTAATCATTATAAGTTGATTTTAGGGGGAAGGGGGTTGGATGTTGTCTTTTGGCATTAATCATATGATTGTTTTTCAGTGTGATACTAACTGTAACAAAACTAATTGTCACAGGGAAGAAAAATGACTAATATATGTGTATTTTATAGGATGATGTATCTGGAGGTGACTTAAGCATTCAAGTAATTGTTTTTATTTAGGCTACCATATATTATTCATTATACCAATTCCAGCCAAAAACATGCCGGATGAAAAAAACGCCGATTGAACATTTGTAAAGACAAAAATACCTTCGATGAGGTGTCAACATGTTTGTTACAGGTGAAAAATGTTATCTTTCTTAGAAAATGGAGGGCATTTTTATCATCTGACATGTTTGTGGCTATAACTGGTATATAGTTGAAACAAGATACATATTGAGTGACTTATCAAGTAGTTTGAATATATGGGTGGCCTTTATGAAAAAAGTAGAATACTTGGGGTGTCCTCTACATACGTTATCCCTTATTTATGGCTTCCTTAACTAATCACAAATTGCCAAACATTCCAGAGTGTCAATAATGAATGTTACAACTCAAGCATCATTACAATAAAATATCTAATTGTGATCAACATCGCTATTTTTACAAACACTCAACGTTATCAGAAGTGAATACTACAAATTTTTATTTCAATCAGCCTCATGTAATAACTTAGAAAATGCATATCTTACCACCCCCTAAATCTTGAAATTCATTTGTCAAGAGTATTTTAAAGATTAAAAAGAATAATTTTCTAGGGTTTAGATTCTTTCTTTCATATATTATTTTGGTCTCTAATTTCAAGGTTGAAGCAAAGAAGGCTGTTCCAAGGGAAGACTATCATGGACTAAGCCGGGCCATTAGTAGCATTCAAGGATCACCAGTGGGTCCCGTGGGACGCACAAAGAAGCTATTTGTAGGTGGTTTACCATCAAATATAACCGAAAATGATTTTAAAAGTTATTTTGATCAATTCGGTACAATCACAGATGTAGTGGTAATGTATGATCACAATACACAAAGGCCAAGAGGTTTTGGTTTTATTACATATGATTCAGAGGAATCAGTTGATAGAGTATTATATAAAACGTTCCATGAACTAAATGGTAAAATGGTTGAGGTCAAACGGGCTGTCCCTAAAGAGTTATCTCCAGGTCCAAGCCGTAGTCCTTTGATTGGATATAATTATGGGTTAAATAGACCAAATACATTTCTCACAGGTAGCTACCCACAAGGTTATAATATGAGCCCAATCGGTGGTTATGGAGTTAGAATGGATAGCCGGTTCAGCCCAGTTGTTGGCGGTCGAACCGGCTTCCCTCAATATAATTCATCCGGTTATGGTATGGGCATGAATGTAGATCCAGCTTTAAGCCCAACTGCATTCGGTGGGTCCTCGGGCTACGAGCGGATTTTGAGCCCATATTTTGGTGGAAATCCAAACAGGTATAATACTCCGATTGGGTATAATCCAGGTAGTGGAAGAACTGAACCACCTATTTCTTCATCAACCCGAAGTGTGTGGGGAAATGGTGGGCTCACTAGCCCAGTTGGATCAGGTTCATATTTGGGATCAGGAAGTGGTGGATTTGGAGTGTTTGGGAACAATGGAGCAAGTTGGGGCTCTTTGCCTTTAAATTCTCAAAATGGAGGGAGTTCTTCGGGTTATAATGGTGGAAATTTAGGTGGGTTTAGGGGCGAAGAGAGTAATTATGGGCTAGTTGGAAGAAACAATGTTACTGGTGTGTCTACAACACCATCAAGTAATGGGCCAAGCAGTGGTCACCAGGGGTTTTATGGTAATTTGTACCGCGGGGGTTCTATTTATGGAGATGCAACTTGGCAATCTCCAACTAATGAGGCTGATGGTTCAGGTTCATTTGGGCACAGGCTTGGTAATGCAGAAGATGTGGTGGGCAGGAGTTCTGAAGGGCATGTTGGAAACTACAGTATTGCGAATAGACAAACGAATAGAGGTCAGTTTATCATATCTTCTAATTTTTAATAGTTTATATTTGGTTGTGCTATATTTATCTTGATTATTAACAAATATATAATAAATATCCTGCTAAAAGCTCAAGATTTCATGATGTCAATCTTATTCTTTGAAAACATTAAAAATTTTATATTTACCTCTTCAATAGTAAATAAGATACAGTCAGTTACTTTTAACAATTTATTTTATTGAACAAACATTACTACATTATGCACTGAAATGTTTCATGGTTTTCTTTTGCTATATGTTTATTTAGGGAAACACACGGCTACAGTTACCAATAAGTATGATAGTTTTTAGCCTTTTGAAAGGAGAAATATGCTTTATGAATTTAGGATACACACATACATATGTGTGTGTGTGTGGAAATTTGAACTTTTAGAGGAAATATTAAATTAATCTTATAACTAAAGAGTGATTTGCTTATAGAACTTTTTATTTGGCTTTTGGTTGCAAACTACACTATTGTTTGGAAAAATGAGTGAATGTGGATAAGACGATAAGCTGTACAAGTATAAGCAGTTGTGTCCAAAATACTCGTTCTTGCAAATTATAGTGATCGTTTGTGTAATTTTGCATGCAATAAAATCAAGTTTGAGGGTTCCAAAAGTCATTTATTTAATCTCAAAAATATTGTTTCTGCTTGTTAATATAAATTATGGTAACACTCATCTGTTTGTTAAAATTCTCTTATATTGTTTGACAATTAAATGTATAACAGATTATCAAAGTTGTTAGAGTCGGTTCTTTTGTTTTTGTTTGTGTTTAAAACATGAATTACAAGGCTTGAGATGGCATAACCGCATAAAACTGAAGATACATGAAAGTGTAGAATGAATCCTATTTGTAGACTTTTGAAAGTGCTGATTTGGTTGTGTTTTATCTCAAATGGGTCGATTGGTGGAATCAAAAGGTCCTAGCTATTATGGGAACGGGTCTAAAGGATTAAACGGTTGAAAGTAGCAATGATTGTTATATTATTATAACAGTATTTGTAATCATAACTCATACATTTATTATATATGAAAGGGAAAACTTCACAAAATAGTAAGCAAGTTTTAGAAGTGTTCCAATTAGATCACTCATATTTTTTTTTTGTTCCAATCAGGTCACTTTTTTTTTGTTCCAATCAGGTTACTAAAGTTTTAGGATTGTTCCAATTAGGTCACTCATATTTTTAAAATTTTTTAAAATGATTCACAAATCTTTTTAAATAATTTGGTTTTTTATTGATATTATTCATTTTTAAAAATTTTCAGTTTTTTAATAAAAATACTTTGCAAAATTGCAATTTACAAATGACCTAATTAGAACAATCTTATTGTTTTGAAAGGTTATGATATTATTAAATCTAGAAGTGTAAATATAATTTGTTTAACATTTAGAATGATGTATAAATTTGCCTTAATAAACTTTTGATATACTAGAGCATGAATAGAATATGTTATGTAGTCCACTGTCCAAAATTTAGCATAACCTGCTTTTTACTCCTTTTTGTTACAGAAATTGCTGCATAGAAGAAGTTTTCATGTTTTGCATACAGTAAGCGACTTTAGGAGGAGGACCGTTTCTCAGTTGAACCGAACTGCGATTTTCGTACATATCCCTCACTAGCATATGCCACTTCAGTATCTTCAATGCAATTCGATCCAAGGATTCTTGATAAGATACATTTATACATATCAAGAAAGCCAGTTTAAAAATGGGATTTTGTTCAAGTTTATGAATTTTGATTTCTAATTGACATTTAGTTTCATTGGAGTTGTAAGATCAAGAATGAGTGATATATTGTGCATCCCTTAAATAAGGATAGTATAGCAGAGAAATAATATCTATGTTTTATGATATTTTCTAGTAAATTACTTGAGGTTTTTTGATTATTTTATTTGTTAATTGTGTTCTTTCAGCATAAGGGATTTAGTCTAATGGTATCATAATGTGTTAAATAGAATACCCTCCTTTAAAGGTCAGGGGCTTTAGTTGTCCGATGAAATGTGAAGTAGAAATATGAGTACTTTAGATGGTCTGTCAGTTGTCGTTTTTAAAAAAAAATTGTATTCTTTATCAGGTTATGTACTTATGCCAAAAAGAAACTCAAGATAAAACATGTCTCCTCTTAAGTTGAAAGAATGAATTTCTTAGGATATCTGGAAATGATGACTTTCTTTCCTTTTTAATCATAATTTCTTCCTACTTTACGAATTTATTTTTAAATTTTAGAATTAAGTACCTTAACACATCATTTCAACTTCTACCGAAAACACCTGCTTTTCTAGTGTAAAAATGTACAAAGTGTATGAATCTACTGTGGCACTTCACTTAATGTGTAATTGAGGCAAGGGATGAATCTGTTTGTGCATATTTACACAAAAAAGATACATAATTACGAATGTCACTAACAACTGCGCAACTATATATAATAATTATGTAGAATAATTATGCAACCGTATATAACAAAATATGAAAAATAATTGTGCATATTATATTAATATGTAAGTTATACGATTATTACTAAACCTATTTTTATAATTACACAATTAATATTCATAATTATGCAAGTTATGCCAACATCACATAGACGTTTTTTAAATTGTTCATAGAAACGTAAAACAAAACTGTACTCAAATTGTAGAGAATAAAATGATCTATTTTTATGATGTAGTTTTTTTGAATCATAATATGGTATAAAAAATTATATACATTTGATAAAATGGGGGAATCTCAAAAATATTGTAATTTTATATATTCAGGTCGTTTTAAAACGTGAGAATATTTTTTCACGCGTGATAATTTCATCCTTAGATTCGAAGAGTTGATTTCATAGATCAATAACTCACAATCCTTATACCCTTTGTATAAAAATGCCCTTTATATTATAACCAAAGAATAATAATTCATATGCAAATTTTAAAAGTTAAAAAATAAAACCTAATTAAAACAATGTTGTATTTCCAGAACATAATGAATTTGTAATTTCAAATGAGTGAAGAAGCAAGAAACACTTGCTACTCCATGTCATCGGTGAATTGGGCTAAAAAAAGTTAGATTACGAGGTTTGTAGTTTAATAGTATCCAGTGTATACATTGGTGTATAGTTACGAGGTTGAGAGATCGAGTTTCGTTGTGGACTCTGGTGTAATTTGCTAGTAGGATTAGATAAGCGTGTTTGTATGTGTATGTGTGTTGTTTTAAAAAGTGATAACTTTGTAGAAATGTAATCGAGTTTTAAAATTGTCCTAACTAAGTCACTCATAATTTTGTTGTTCCAATTAGGTCACTAAACTTTATTTTGATGTTTCAATCTTGTGTATTTAACCTGAATACTAGGTAAAAGGAAGGGTCAAAGGTGAGAGGAGGTGGTGGCGGCAATGGTGGGGGGATGACGGTGGTGGTGGGCGACGATAGTGAGGGGGACGATGGTGGTGGTGGGCGGCGATGATGGGGGACGACAGTGGTGGTGGGCAGCGATGATGGGGCGACGACGGTGGTGGTGGGCGCCAATGGTGGGGTGGCGACGGTGGTGGTGGGCGGCAATGGTGGGGGACGACAGTGGTAGTGGGCGGTGATGGTAAGGGACGAAGGTGGCGGTGGGATGACGGTGGTGGTGGTGGGACGATGGTGGTGGGACGACGGTGGTGGTGGGCGGTTATGGTGGAACACTCATAAAACTTGAAAAATAAATAATTACCTGTTAATCAGGTTAATTATATAAGATTAGAACACCACCCAAAAATTAAATGATTTAATTGAAACAATTTAAAACTTAAGTGACATGATTAAAACAGTCATAAAATTTCATTATTATTTTATGAAGTTTTCTCTTTTAAAAAATATAATTATGGATAATACATAATAAATGCATATCGGAATTACTTGCCAAATTAGTAATTATGGTTTGAGAGAATAAAAATAAAACGATTGGGTTGGCGAGACCATAAAACCAACAAACAAACGGTTTAGTTTGATGGTTTAATAATAAAAATTATTTTCATTTTATTAGAATCATCAATTTGCATTATATTTTAAAAAGTAAGTGGATGTAATTATATGCATATTTGAATATTACACGGTGAGCTTATTTTTTCAATTAGTAAATCTTAAGTTGAACCATTAAATGTCAATCAATTTGTTCATTTTAATTTTAACCGTTTATGAACACTTATACCTTCAACACGCATAACGTATTCCTTTTCTATTTATTTTTCTGTATTGTATTTATTTATTTCGTAAAACATAAAATATAATCCAAATCAACCTATTTATAAATAAGCATTCTTCCAATTCTCTCGTTTTCAAGTTAGGCCAACTCTTTGATAAAGTCGTACAAAAACACCGGCTCGAAAAAAAAAACAGTAAAAAACCCGAGCCGATTTGAAAAAAAATCCGGTTTGAACCAAACTGGTAACTCGACTCGAACCGACGGTTTGTATACCGGTTTGGTAGCCCGGCAACACAACTGGTTTGTAAACCGGTTTTAATTAAAAAAAACCAGGGTAAAAACCGTAAAAAACAGTTTGTAAACCGGTCCAAACCTTATAGATTTTGATTCCCGTGAATTTCAAATCTTTTGGAAAATATTGAATTCCAAATATAATTTCTTTTAATTTCAATTCAATTCCAATTACAATTCCAATTATAATTATAATTCTAATTTTAATTTAAACAAATTTCGTGAATCAAACGCACCATTTGTATATTATTTTAAATAAATAATATTAACTATTCAATAAACTCTCTGAATTATTCTACCAAAATATCTAGATCCGTAGGACACCGTTTTCTTATTCATAACACATAAAATCAACCTAACACACTTTAACACTCGCAAAAACCTCTTTCTAGGGTTTACTTTGTGGATAAAATGTCGTCGGCGACGCCGGCCGTCGATCCAACACCGTCGGATTCCGACGGAGATGTCACCGGAGCCAACGCCACCGTCACGAGCCCTAGTTCTACCGTCACTTCCGATGCCTTAACAACCACCAGTCAAGCAAGTCCGCCTCTAGTTTGCATTTTCCGGTTCGCCGGAGACTCCGCTGCCGGAGGATTGATGGGCTCCGTCTTCGGTTACGGTACTCTCGTTGTTCTCGAAACATAATCGACATCTAATTGATTGATTTTAGTGTTGTATTGATGATTTATGAACTTTTTTGAAGATTTGGTGATGATGTGTTTCAATTGAAGTATTAAGTTGCTATGTGTTTGATTTTTAGTATTGTATCGATGCTTTATGATTTTTTGAAGATCTGGTAATTATGTGCTCAATTGAAGCATTATGTTGCTACGTGGTGTCGATGATTTATGATTTTTTGAAGATTTGGTAATTATGTGCTCAATTGAAGCATTATGTGGCTACGGTTTGAGTTTTAGTATTGTATTGATGATTTATAATTTTTTTGAAGATTTGGTGATTATGTGTTTCAGTTGACGCATTATGTTGCTACGTGCTTGATATTTAGTATGGTATCGATGATTTATGATTTTTTAAAGATTTAGTGATAATGTGTTTCAACTGAAGCATTATGTTGCTACGTGTTTTTTTTTAGTATTGTATTGATGATTTAATATTTTTTGAAGATTTGGTGATGATATGTGTCAATTTAAAGCATTATGTTGCTATGTGGAAGGAATGAAGGATTACATAATAGTGTGCAAATGATTGTGATTGTCTGGTTGTTTTTCTTATAAAACTTCTTCTGATCGTTAGAAGATGCTTTATGCATGCAGTTGATGAAAATTTTCATGCGTATATTCTATATGTTGTTGCTGTTTATTGCTATAGATTTAAAGAATTTAGCTGATTATCTTAGGAGTTATATTGTTTTTTGAGATTTGGTGATGATGTGTTTCAGTTGAAGCATTATGTTGTTACATGGAAGAATTACATAACCTTGTTCAAATAATAGTGATTGTCTGATTGTTTTCTAATAAAACTCCGTCTGTACGACTGTACGTTAGAAGATGCTTTATGTATGCAGCTCATATAAATTGTGTTGCGTGTATTCTATATGTTGTTCCTGTAGAGTGTAATGGATTTAGCTGATTACATCAGGAGTTTAATTTGTATGAATTATGTCAGGTAATTATTTGGTGACTAATTAGCCAATCACATCTTGGCTGAATGGCCGGTATGTTGTGTGAATGGTCAGTAAGCTCACCTAAATCATTGTGTTAGAAACCCTTGGTGTTTTGAGCTTTTTAATCTTGTTATGCCAGGGCTATTAACTACACTTGTTTAACATTGGATTTTTTTTGTGTGTGTGAATGGTCAGACAGCTTATCTACAGTACTTCTAGCTGCATTTGGTGTTTAGATGTGATTTTCTTTATGCCAGGGCTGTTAACTACATGTATGTACGTTGTTAGTAGACGAAGCTGCCTGATATTTGATTTTTTTTATTCGTGTGTGTTTGGACATTGGAGGGCAGAAGGCTTTAGTTTTCCTAAAAGTCATGATAATGTCATTCACATAAATTGATTTTCTTTATCACTGGAGTTTGTATGCATTTAGCTTCAGAAGTTGCAGTGAATTATCAGCTGAATATTTTTATGTTTTAATATCAAGTGAATTATCAGAAATCTGGTTTCATTTGAATTTTGTTTGATAGAAGACGAAGAGGTCAGTATTTAGCTCATAGTGTCTAACACAGGGGCAGGTTCACCCAGAGAACCACACAAACATGAGAATGAAAGAACACTTTTGGCTCTAAGATAAAAAAGAAAAGGGTTTAAATCAAATCATTTCACATGTGATTGGAGGTCACATCTGGATTTCTTCAATGTAATCAAATGTAAAGATAAGTTCTCCTTTTTTGATCCAAAGGCCAATATTGGTTATTTTGTTTTCAAGTTTTTGTGGCACTCAAATGTACTTTCTATGCCAAGCTCATTCTTAGTCCTCTGCCCTGTTTGTCAATAATAACATGGTTTAGTTAGTATTTGTGGATGTTTGATAATGAATGATGGTGGGATAATTGGTATAGTGTCTTTCAAGGTTTATCATTTGTTTTCCCTGTTTTTTATTTGTTCTTGTTATTTGTTAGTGCTAGGATTGCTATTATTATGTCCTAATTGGAATAATGACTAACCATTTTTTTTGCCTGCTTATTTTGTCTAACTTGCTTTTTATGTTTTAGGAACTTGTGTTCTGATATTGGCCTTTTATTTTTGTGATCATTAAGGTTCTGGACTGATTAAGAAGCAAGGGTTTAAAGGATCATTTGGAGAGGCATTATCATCTGCTAAGGTATTGAATATTATTTGGTTGCAACTGGAAATTGTAGTATAGAAGTTATTGATCAAACTTTTTTCTTCTTATTGTTAATTTAGTATGGCTGATTATTTTTATGATTTTTTTTCTCATCAGACTTTTGCAGTTTTGTCTGGGGTCCACAGTTTGGTTGTATGTTTCTTAAAGAGGCTTCGAGGGAAAGATGATGGTACATAAATCTTTAATTGTAGACTTGAATAGTTGAATTACAACAAGATCGATCACGCTAATTCAACTATGTTTTTACAGTCATTAATGCCGGTGTAGCTGGATGCTGTACTGGTCTTGCTTTAAGTTTTCCAGGTACTTGATATCTTAAGCATCATGTAGATTTGCAAGTCATAATTAAGATATTTGGACTTTTATGTGTTTGTGGTTGCATTTTGCTTGTTTACACTTTCTTTGCATAATTTTTTTCTTAGAAAAAAGCCTTTTTCCTTCTTATTTAACTGAAAACATACAGATTTTATGGGTCAGAAAATGTCCCATGGCTCTCTGCTTAGAGCTTTTGAATGCAGTTCTATTTATAAATTAATCATAAGCAAGAGGCGGCTGCTTAGATGAAGAATTTCATTGGAGCCTCTTTAGTGGGTATTTAGGATTGCTATTGCAAAGCTGATTTTTATTATTGCTTTTTCAAATAAAACATCATCAGTTCTAAGTGTTTGGATGTAACTGATAATCTGATTATTTTAGACTGAAATAGTTAGTTTTGGATAAGTTGGTCAAAACAAGCTCTATCCAAACTGATTATTCTGATATGCAATTCAAACACACCCTTATTTAAGCACACAGAAGAGTACATGGGGCTAAATGTACTGGTCGAATGGGTTATGTGATCGGTCAAAACAGGTAAATTGTTACTTTTAGGTATGGGTCATAACAGATTTGCTTAGGTAGACCTGCCAACACTTATTTTAATTGTTAGGATGGAGGGGGCACTCCCACCACACCCACCACACCCACCACACTACACCATAAACCCACCAATCAAAAATTGTCATGTCACATTACACCACACGCTCAAATTTGGTGGCAGCAATTTTGCCGCACCATATCACACTGCACCACTACACAACACGCCCATATGGGGCAACGATCACAGTGAGTATATGCCGTGACAATGAAAAAATTCGGCGTAGAGGACTAGAGGGGAGTGGCGGTGGTGGTGCCGTTCGGCCCAATGCCTCGCCGATGTTTTTACTCATAAATAATATATAAAATAAATAACTAAAACTATATAGTGGGCTGTTAGAAGTTAGAACATGTGCAGAGAATGTCAAAAATATTGACACCAATGTGATAAGCTCTTATTTTCTATCCTATATTCCTATTGTACAATTTCAAGAACTTTTTTTCACAATTTGTTTCTAAATCGTTTATATGATCTGGAGAGGATGTATATATGTTTCTCTGATTTTGATCGAATATTAAAACATTAAACAATTAACTTTTTTTTTCAGGTGCACCACAAGCACTCTTGCAGAGCTGCATCACATTTGGTGCATTTTCTTTCATAATCGAAGGGCTTAACAAACAGCAGCCCGCAATGGCCCATTCTTTTTCTTCTCGGGCCACACGAGCTCAACAAGACTACGGAATACTTCCTTCTTTGAGCTTTCCTCTTCCCAATGAACTCAAGGACTCGTTTTCTTCTTTCTACAAAGCCATTGACCAAACCAGCAAAAAAGTCAACGTTGGCTGGGGCTCACGTTAACTTGCTAATTCAAGGTTATGAAACTTCTGTCCCCTACCTTCTAGAAGTTCCCGCGTTCACTGGCCTTTGTAAATTAGAGTTTACATGCTTTTGTTTCCCCTAGAGAATTACTATCCGAGTATCACGCAGTTGATTATGAGGCTGCTTTTTGAAAATTTGAAAGTACTGATTGTGAATGTCATAACAAGCTTCTATCTTTAGATTTCACTCTTTTGTATACTTTAAGGTGAACCACACTCCTGTTGAGTGCCCTTTTGTGTATTATCTGTTTTCATGAAGTGTGTAAATGCGTAAAAGGATATGTTCATTATGTTTTTATCAGTAGGGCTGCAAACCCTGCAGTCTGAGTCGATTTTTTTTATCAAGTTTATAGAGTTCTTGAACCCAGTAAAGATTGACCTTGATTAGTTTTAAGAACTTGAGTTGAGCTTTCGGCCTTGTGTTATATGTAAGAACTACAATTTTGGTTTAAAGAAGTTTGAAACGCTTTGAGACATTTATGTCTTGAGAGCCAAGGTGATAGCGTCACAAACAAAAAGTATTATGTAAAACTAGAAGTTGTCGTCAATCTCTTTTGCATAAGAAAACGGATAACTAAATAAGTATCATGTAAAACCAGAAGTTGTTCTCAATCTCTTCTACTTATGAACCTTTTCTATCAAATAACAATTTCATTATTTCTTCTCACTCATTTGGTTGTTTTTACATGTCAACTTCTGTTGACTTCAATTTTGACTAGATTTATTGATCAATTTTGACCCAGATGTGCACAAGTTGCCGTCTCAAAGCTCTAAGATGGTGGTTTGTAATTGTCTCGTGCTTCAGGCATGCTTTTTTAAACAAATACTAAACTATATGTGATTTCAGACAAATCAAATCTGTTGAAGCTTGTTAAGTTTAAAATGAAGCAAATTTGGTAGAGACTTGTTCACGCTAATCATGTTCTAAATAACTTTAGCTTAATTAGTTAGAGTCATCAAACTTATCAACGTGCCTTTTGATGTTGATTATAGTTTAAGCACCTCTAGTCAAAAGTAGTGTGTCGAACTATTGAAAGCTTGCAAATGTATGTTTGGTGATTTAAACACGTTTAATATTATTTTGTAGTACGGCTTTTGTAATCATCTAAAAAGTTAATAAAAACTCACCTGACTATACGTCCCTATTATTTTTTCACCATGACAACATTCTCGCCACTATGTGTGACGATATTCAATTATTTTGATGCTTAAGACAGAGAAAATGAAGCATGAACATTCAAAGTCAATCATTAGCTTGAAATTATTGGAGTCTAATTAGATGTCTATAACCGTTTGTTATTTCAACAACCAAATAGATCACTAAAATCATAGTTTTGAAAATACGAATTGATGCTACTAAAGAAGGTTACTAGTAAGTGTGTACATAAGAAACTAAGCCTCAAAATCAGAACTCTTTATGTATGCATGGTTCTTGAATATTGTCAATAAAACATAGAAACCCTAGAACATCATAAATATTTATAAATTATTTTCAATACATAAAACGTTATAACTCACTAATCTAAAAAGAGTTATGAGCCTATGTTATTATAATAATATTTAACCGATTAATCATCTCTAAGTTCAAATAAAGGAAGAACAATTTCATGCTCACCTCAAAAAATGGTTGGTTTACTCTAGCTTAACACCATTAATAACGTATTCCTGGCTTTAGCAATTGCTAATTTTCAACATAATTTTCACATGTTTAAATCCTAAAACAACTTTATACCCGAAAACCACCTAATCATGTATTTATAAATATTTAAACCCACACAATATCTTCAAGGACAACACTAATGTTACTAGATCATAAGACCAAAAACAAACTTAATGTTAAATCTATAACCTATAATAAAAGAATGTTTTCTTAAGACATTTGTTATTATTCTAGCATATTAAATGACACGTATCATCATTCTAGCATATCAAAATAATCATTTTCTCGACTTCCTCTCATAATAAATACGAAAATTATAAAAACAATTAAATTAACTTTTATTTTTAACTAAGATATGTTAAAACAAATATATCTATATTTTTGTTTCTTGTCTCTCTCATATTAAATGATAATTGTTGTAAATAAGTAAACTAAACTATTAAACATCTAAAATATAAATATAGTTATTTTAATAATTTATTAATACATATTAAATATAGAGTAATATTTTTTAATTCATTATGTGTTATAACTTTTAAATATTCATTATATTTTTATTTCACCAATAGGTAATAACATCTAACAAATAAAATATTCATAAAACTAATGATTGTGATATGTTTTATTTATTCCACCCATATAATACATGGACTCTAATCTAATACTAATTAATAACACTATCAAATTTATGTATAACTATTTTGTTAATACGGAACCCTACCTTATACATATTTGATCATTTAAAACTAAAACATCTTCAAAAAGAAGATTATTTCATATACACAAACATATATCAACACTAATAAAAAAAAGATTTTTTTAGTGACACATGTCACAATTATAGAGCTTTAAAATCTTATTTTCCTCTCCTCTCTCCTAATAAGTAATTGCATTAATCACTAAAAAAATTATTTAATTGATTTTAAGATTAAAAATATTTTGTCATAAATTTAAAAAAGATCTTTCTATAAATGCAATTGCTAAATAAGTAATATTTTATAAGATATTTTTCTCTCTAAAACATCAATTTTTTTATAAATAAGAATCATCTAAAAAGTTGTGTTTTTAAAAGATATTTTTTATGAAACAAAAATGATTAAAATTCAAAAAAATTATAAGAAAAGTTTTAAAAATAGCATTTTTAAAAACATCTTGTTTTGAAACAAAATATTTTTAAAAACTTTTAAAAA
>BJCM01065074.1:0-15345 GCA_018326385.1 Flaveria bidentis | reverse complement strand
TTAAAATTTTTTAAAATTTAAAGTTTAAAAAATGACATTGTTGTTTTATTATTTAAAGTCCTTAGTCATATGTAATTTCAAAAATATAATATCTCAAGATACTATTTTATAATTCATAAATTTTCATTACTAACTACCTAATATTTATTTATACAACCCGTGTAATACACGAGATTTAACCTAGTATCTACATATTTGAAACGTCAAATTATTACATTTTGATAGATTTAAATCTATCTTAAACTAATTTAAATATCATAAACATGTTTACAAACTTTAATGTATAAATTTAAGTTAATCATACTTTTTTACAAAATAAAATTTTATATTAGTCTTTTATGTTAACAATAAAAAACATAAAGTCGAGCCGGTTAGCTACATTCATGCCCCTTCATGTACGTCACCATTTGATAAAAACAACTTCCACAATAGTAAGAGTTAAAGATTGTAAAAACATCTTAGAAACGTCTAAAAACTTAACCTAAAAATAGAAGACCAGACTGATTCGACATACTATACATACACGTGGTCTAGTTTTCGATCCTGAAGCTATTTTAGCCTTTACTCTGATTCAGTCCTTACACGTCATATATTTCGGTCCACGACCCACTCCAGTTTGACCCGGTCCGGTTCAACTCGAAATAGAGTATTGCCATTATTGAAAATAATCAAATACTCAAATCCATAGGGTGACAGTTTGAGTAAGATACAAGGGGTATGATTGTAATTTCGCCTACACTAGGTTATCAGCTTCACCTTTTAAGCCCTCACAAACCCTAATTTCACCTTAGTTTGGAGGCGCAGCATAAACCCTACACGAAGATCACCGATCATCTGCAACCATGGGTAAACAAACTCAATCCAAACACTAAATCAATGTTGTTGATTTGTAATCTCATTTCACGATGTTAGATTTTCAACATTCCGATTTTGATTCATTGTTGTTTCAGGTATCTCTCGTGATTCCATGCACAAGAGACGTGCGACTGGTGGAAAGAAGAAGGCGTGGAGGAAGAAGCGAA
Organism: Flaveria bidentis; assembly: GCA_018326385.1. Classification (NCBI taxonomy): domain Eukaryota; kingdom Viridiplantae; phylum Streptophyta; class Magnoliopsida; order Asterales; family Asteraceae; genus Flaveria; species Flaveria bidentis. The sequence goes on along the minus strand of BJCM01065074.1, from coordinate 14,323 downwards.
AGTAAATCACTTATCTGCTAATTACGGTTTTGATTGTTTAATTCGTTTCGAGATTCGATCGATTTGCTTGTTATTTCTGTAATGTGTGTGTGTTTGAATTAGGTTATCATTGTTTGCTTGTGTTTGTTTGCATATTCATGTTTTACTTGATTTGGTTTGGTGTATTATCATTTTGGTAGTGCTAGCAGCTAGATCTTCTTTGATCCTTTCAATGAAAAGATATAACACATGGATTTTTTGTTGTGGGACGGTTTTGTTGATCATGTTTGTAGTTCTTAAGCAGTTATTAGCTTCATTCCTTAGTCTTATAAGATTTTTCTATTAGTATCTAGGGCATTCATTGTTAGGTTTTGACAATATAAACAGGAACTAAGTTCAGTGAAAGGTTTGACATGTGTGATACCGATCATAGTCACTAGGTTTCATGACTTTTTAGTTTAAAAGCAGTACTTGTACGTGCCTCTCATTTCCGACAGTTTTACGAAATTGTTCTTGCTCACAATCCATTCTTAGCTTCATAGAACTCTCGATCAGAGAATTAACTTGAAAAACTTCCACACTTTTGCTTGATTGGGATTTAAAGGGCTTGAATTTGTTTAGACTTTTAGACTGATGTGGTAGGCTTTTATTTGCTTGACTAGGAAAAATACGTATTTGTTGTTTTTTATGTCAAAATTAATTGCTTTTTTGCTGTACCCAACGTAATTGCTCCATTTTTTTTTCTTATTAAGGTATGAGCTCGGAAGACAGCCAGCCAATACCAAGATCTCCAGCAACAAGACTGTTAGGAGGGTTCGGGTTCGTGGTGGTAATGTGAAGTGGCGTGCTCTTAGGTTGGACACAGGTAACTACTCCTGGGGAAGTGAGGCTGTGACTCGAAAGACCCGTATTTTGGATGTGGTTTACAATGCATCCAATAATGAGTTGGTCAGAACCCAGACACTTGTCAAGAGTGCAATTGTTCAGGTGGACGCTGCACCTTTCAAGCAATGGTATCTTCAGCATTATGGTGTTGAAATCGGTCGCAAGAAGAAAACCGCTGCTTCTGCAGGCAAGAAAGAGGGAGAGGTATGTTCTTATTTGTGATTTATTATTTATATGTGCTTCATATTTGAGGTGGTAAGCTTAACCTGTTTATATGGTTGTATGTTTTGGCAACATGTCAAAAGAGTTAAATCTATGTAACTATATTGTAATCTTTCAACGTAAATTATGTTAAATTAACATTATTATTTTCCAACCCAAACTCTTTTTGATCCATCATTCATTTTACTTGTTTTCCTGTTTATAATGTATATGATCAATTCGATTGTTGCCTATATAACTATTTTTGTTTTGATTATCTAATAGGAAGCAGAAGGTGCAACAGAGGAGGCCAAAAAGAGTAATCATGTTGTGAGGAAACTTGAAAAACGTCAAGAGGAAAGGAAACTAGACCCCCATGTTGAAGAACAATTTTCCAGTGGTCGTCTTCTAGCTGCCATCTCATCACGCCCTGGCCAGTGTGGTCGTGCTGATGGGTACGTAACTACTAAACCATAATCCTCACATAATTTATGATCTACTTATCATTTGTATTGTGTAGCATATAATCTTTTTAAATTAAAATCTTTTAGTTTGGTCATTGTTTGATAATGGAAGGGGTGAAAAACTTAATATAAATCTTGGTATACCTTATTATGTTAATCATTTAAAAACTGAAATTAAACTTCAAAACTGGACTCGTTTGGAGTGCATTAAGAAGAGCATTTTGATAATGTAGTTTTTTTTACATTTGTTCATAATTTCTTTTTGATGATATTATCAAATGTGTCAACTGTTATAAGAAATAGAAATTCAGTTTTATTAAATGTGAAAAGAAATATATGAGAAATGAAATAATATTATGAATGGGAGAGACTATCAGAGAACACACCTTGACCTCTTCTCTCCCTATACACATGCATATGTATATATATATAGGCAGAGAACTTCGAGAAACCACATACATTATGTCATTATCTTTAAAGCACTACAAGTTTATAGGTGTATTTCCACAGATTTCTACCCTAAAGTGAAAGGACCCTCCGTATGTGTGTGTGAGACTGTGAGCTTGTGTGTTTATGGGTATATATATATATATATATATATATATATATATATATATATATATATATATATTTAAAGTTTATATGTTTTATAAGTTTGAAAGTAAAATGTAAGCTCAATTTGACTTGTTGTACATATTCTCAGATACATACTGGAAGGGAAAGAGCTTGAATTCTACATGAAGAAACTTCAGAAGAAGAAAGGAAAGGGTGCTGCTGCTTAAAACCATATTTCCTTATATTAGCTTTGTATTTTTTATTTATTTTTGAGGAATGGCATGACCAATAGCTTTGACTTCTTTGAGTGTTGACTGTATCTTTGCATTTAGTGTCATGACTTTCAAATGACGCATGTTGATCGAATTTAAGGGTTAAGAGAGCTGTCTTTTAAGACTTGTTTGTGATGTTAATTTGTTTAGAGGCTCTTTGGTAAACCTTGTGTTAAGTTATCAAAAGCCCTTAGGTAACTTTTGAATCATTTAGTAGTATTTGAAACTTATTCATAAAAAAGTTTCATGAATCATTAAAAGATGTTTATTAAGTGAACTAAACAAATGTTATTTAAGCAAACCGACTTTTTAGTTCTTGATAATTGTCAAACTTTAAAGTCAGTTGTCATAGATCTGGTCATTACTGTTCTCGTATACTGATGTAAAGTGTGATATTGGTGCCATCGGATCAGAAGTAGAACTTTTATTAGGGTACCAAATAAACCTAACACATTTCTTATTTTACTTAAAAAAGGCCTCAACTAAATTTTTAGTTAATTAATTCTCACGTAAACCTTTTTATGAAAGATTGAAAAATATAATTATGTAGCCTAGATAAGAATTTATTGAATTATAATTTAAATTTCATTCTTAACGTGGTTATTTGTTAAAGGAATTGAAATTGGGATTAATTACATTAAATTTCTTTAAATGAAGGAATTCAAAATCCTTTTAAAATTTGAAGGATTTCAAATTTTACTGAACCAACTCCGCCACCGACCACCCCCACCCACCGCCAACCAACACTACCGATGACCCTTGCTGACACGCCCAATCTCTGACCGCAAGAACCTATATCCTCTTAATATGTAAAACGTCATTATAATCAAAGAAATCACAAGCACCCCCTTGACTCTAACGTACCAAAGCTGGGTTGAAGGAATGTTTGATGTAAAATAAATAAGATATTAACTTGTGAGGAAATATTTTGATTATAAAGATATATTGATTTACTTTTTTTTTCGTTCAACAAAGTACCACACACGACACACCCATGATCATCCTAACAAATGGATTACCTGTCCACCCGAGGAACAGATATGATGACCCTACCCACCTGCCGCTCAAAAGGCAAAGGCGGAGGATAATAGGGGCCTAGCTAGGTCACCCCATATTTTTTTTGTCGGTAGTGTAAACTTTTGATCCGGTAATGTAAATTATTGGTCTGACAATATAAGTTTTTATATATATTTTAAGTTCGCCCCCTAAAAAGTTTAATTTCATCCCTTGCTCCCCCCCTCCCTCTCTACGGGAGTGTTTAAGCTCCGCCACTGCCAGGAGGAAACCCACAACCGGAACACCAGAGGTGGAACCAAGATTTTTTTTATGCGGTCACTGTTTTTGGTGCTTGGATTTTTATAAGGTCATAATCTCCGGGGTGGTTCAGGTTAGACACGTTTCCCAAACATATCAATTATCAAACCGAAAACAATTATCAAGCATAAACCAAATCGAACTAAACCTTTCCACTCTCTATTCCTTTTACCATGTTCGTTAGCTTCGTTCTGAAAGTAGAGAGATGCAGGTGGTTAGGCTAGCGATGAAAGAGACAAATTAGGCTTTGGAGGAAAGTTAATAAGATATTGAGGGAACAAGAGGTTAAAAAGTGTAAATTTAAACACGTGTAGGGGGACCGAAAGTCATGAGACGCAAATCAGGGAGGCCGAACTCCATAAGCATAAAATTTTTGGCTGAAATACGTAAAAAAAATTCATTACTAGACAAAAAGACAGAAAAAACAGGGGCCCGGGCCCCAGGCCCCAGGCCCCAACAAAGCTCCGCCTATGGGTATGTGTTGTATAAAAATAAAACATTGTGTCACTTGACCCATAGCATAATCTATGGTTCAAGAAACCCCCTAGCTTAACCCGAAACAAATTGTTCAAATGAAAGGTCATGGGACTACACTCAACCAGAAGGCTCAATACACGTAAAAGACGTTTAGCTATATTAAAGATGATGTATAATCATCAAGTCAATATCTTATATGTAACTACTTTAACTACTTTAATGCTATTTATTTATTTGTGCTTATAATGGCAATGTACAATGGTTGTACACTTGTAGATGAAGCTGTAAATCAACACTAACCATGTAATCACCAACAAATCATTTCAAACAACGAGAAAGATAACCGCCACGGTGGTCATAGACGACAACAGAATCCTGGCGGTGGGTCTAGGTGGTTGACCGCTAGGTGATGTTGAATTGCCAGCCCGAGATGGTTTTTTTGTGGCAGGAGGGATAGGTGCCTCAGCCACATCAGCATCGGTTAGGATCGGGTTGGGGGCCTCGGCTGGTGGCACTAACTGTGGTGTCATGAATTCCAGTAACTGGCCTGGTTGAGCAGGTTGCATGTATGGGGGTGTCTGTTTTTGCGGTAATCCTAAACACCGGTTACCTGCATTTGTGAAAATTTTGTAAGAATTAAATGAATCGTTGAAATACATGTAAATGGTTTCTTGGAAAGACGTGCAGTCGATAATTAAGCAAAATGAGCAATCATACACACAACAGATAAATATATCTTGTTTAACACAATATAAGTTGATTTGAGTTATGTTTTATCTCTAACGGAATAAATGGGATGAGCTAAAAGATAAAAGAGGAACCTGGTCAAATGGGTTAAGAAGTCATTCACATTGTTTTCAAATTCATAAAACCTCCAAAACCGTGAAAAAAGGTTAGAATTATTATTAAAATAATATAGTTTTTGTAATCCTACGTAACATGATAATAATGAAATTAGAAAGAAAAAAAACTGAATAGAAGTGTTTATGGAGCCGGATGAGTTAAAACCTTTTGCAAATACTTGTTTGACCCGTTACACGTGTTTTATTAAAAATTTTGGACCATTTATGTAATATACTAATAATATTGATTTTGTAAACATAATCGACATACTAATTACATATAAAATTCTAAAAGTAGATAAAAGATGTTTGCACTTCAGCTCAACACGACTGGCCCATTTCAACCCCCATCTTTCCACGCGTACATAATGCTCTTATCACTTGTCTAATTTTTAACAAAACAGCATCATACGTAATTATTAACGAGTTTACTGAAAACATAAAACTTACTTCTGTAACGGGCTGCAGTAGCTGGATAATCTGTAACAACACCATCAACATTAGCTCCCAAAACATACGAATTTATTTCAACATATGGGTCAGAAAAGAAATCCCACGGCTGTGAAACAAACTCATTATTCATGATCTGTACATAAACCGGGAGCTTAAATGCTTGCAGTTTCGCCACAACATCAGTTTGACCAAGAAGAAATCCTGCATTTCTAGGGAAGACGGATTCTTTTCCAACGACAACAGAATCAGCAATCTCGCTGATTTCTGAGATTGTTGAATTTAGGGCGTCACGAATGTTTTCATTAACTTCATAAACAAGCTCGTGCTTGTTGCTTTTTTCCTTGAATGCTTTTAAGACCCCACCATCAGAAGATTGGATTAATATTTTCTTGGCTTTCATATTTTTGTAAGTAGATTTGTTAAGTACATCCATCACTGCATCTACAATGCTTAATCCTTGATTTGCAGCCAGGTATGGGGCATTCTGGATGTTAAAAAACCAAAATGGTGTTAGTATTATTTTTTATAAGATAGTGGTCGCAATATGTGCAGGCCGTATTAGGCTGAACAGACGGGTTTGGTTGACCTGCAAACACTTGTTCGCCCATTGTTTAAAAACTTTTTTATATTATATATCGCACAAATAATGGTTACAGAATTCTAATATAACTATTATAATCTAGACGTCTTAAGAAAAATGGAGGTTGTATGCATTACACAAGGTATTGTGTGACTTTGAACCCGTTTGACCCGCTCTCCTTTTAGCTATTTCTTTTGATTTGACATGTTGGACATAGGACACTCCCCAAATTGACTCATTAATAAGTAAATGGGTCAAAATTTGCCACCTCCAGCAAACAACATGGAAACACATATGACCCAACTTAAATTGTGATATAAAGAAGAAAGGCTTGGTCTGTTTTCACAACAAATCAGGTTAATAGTCTTAGAATGAACAAATAACTAGTTTCTTTTATGAAACAATAAAGTTATATAACAGGCTGGGGGAGTCATCACAAATCAAGCCATTCATAAGCAAATGGGTTGAAAGTCATATCACGAGACTACAAAGTTCTTGTAGTGTCCCACAAGCGGGCAGGTCGGGCGAGTCATGTAATTGGTCGAATGGGCACTTTTTCTTGGGGTTGGCTTGGATTGACCAAGATAATTTTATCCAAAATATTTTAGATTTTATAAAGCATTAGTGATTCAAAAATGACCACCACCTGATATAATATACTATTTGGTAAAAATGCCCTAGGACGTTTTGCGTATTAGAAGTTACAGTTAACTTTCACAAATCAAGCCATCCACGATCCATTAGAAGTACAATTAACTTTCAACCCATCTGACTTCTTCCCTGTTTAGCTAATTTTGTTTAACCATTTGACCCGAAGGCTATAATAAAACATAACCCAGATTAAGCCATTCATAAGCAAATGGCGAGCACATACCTTAATGTTGATCAAGACACCAGATATAGAACTAGCATTACTTGCAAGGTTTAGAAAGTCCGCCAAGGTCATAAGTTTCCCTTCATTTTTGAATTTTGGATTCCGCAACATAGAGTAGTTCTTATATGTGTTGAATATTGCAGCTAACAACATAAAGAAAAACAACATAGAGTCATAGAGATCAATAAGAGAAATGTGGAATGACAAAAATAATAATAAATAATTTTAAATGAATAAAAGTATCTACAATGAAAATCATTGGGAATATCAGAAAGCGTGTCAGCATGATTATGGGTATGGTGAAATACTTTTTTGGTAATCCAAGTGATCAACTTTATCTTATGGATGTGTAATTAAGATAAAAGAACATGAAAAAGTATAAAGTTTGAATTATTTGGATTTAAGTTGTAAGTGTCAAAAAGATAGGATGTTTAAGTACAGGCAGGTTAGCTAAAGACAGAAAACACATTAGAATTTTAATGGGTCTTGTTTAAGTACAAGTTAAACAGTCCTTTCAAGGTGGGCTGACCGCTAAAGTTTTTTTGACCATTAAAATAAAATTATACTTGAATAAAACGTATCTAGAGGTTGTAAGCATTAAATACAAACTTTGGGATCTTTCAATTCGAATGATCATTCCCTTTTTAACTACACTATATGACATAGCAAGCTTGGTTTTAAAAAGCGTTAGGTGCTCCGAGGCGTTTAAGTCTAAAAAGTCGAGGCGCTATGAGTGAGGCATGAGGCGAGAGCCTCACGTATGCGAGGCGTTGTTCTATGCACAACAAAATAAGCCATATGTACAGCCAAAAGTTGCATTTGTCTAAACTTTTTTACATATTGGCTTTTTTTTACCATGTAATTTAAACATAATCTCATCATCCCTTTGGTTATTTCTACGTATCATCCTTTTACAAACCCCAATCTTGACCAATGTTGACCAAATTTGACCTAGATGTGCATGAGGCGCCGCCTCAAAGCCCTGTGGCGTTTTCCTGATTGCCTCTAGAGCCTCACGCCTTAAGCGCGTCATGCACTGTATTTAAACCAAGATGGCAAGTTTATAATGGAACAGAACAAAACTGACCCGCTCATAAGTAATTTGGTCAAAATTTATGCCTTTAGTAATATTATAAGTGAAACAGAAATTGTGAATCGTATACTTACGCCTCAAGCTCCGAATCTGGCTCCATGTGAGGCTGAAGGTAAATATTCCAGAACCTTCATGAAGCTCAGGAATGGCTGATGTAAGATTGTCAAAACCTGCTTGTGCAACTGTTGTTCTATCAAGGAGATTTATAGATCCTAAACAAAGCGGTATCCCATCATTTGTAACCTGAACAGGACAATCAATGATATCTGAACCATCAGCAACAGCTTTTCTATATGCTAAATCAGTACAACCAGGGTAGTCTCCACTTGCTCCTTCAGATGTGATAATTAATGGTTTTGCTAAGGACAAAGAAATAGCTATTGGTCAGTCCAAATTTACAATTTAGAGGTGGCAAGATAGGTGGGTGGGGTAACAGGTCAAAACAGGTTGCAATTAAAAAGGTTGTTCAAATATGGGTCAAAACAGGCTGTCCCGGGTTGGTTTGACCCACTAACCCTTTATGTCCACTTTTAAACAAAAGTAAAATAAGTTTTTTACGACTACAAAAACATATTATTTGAACGGAACGGTTTAGGAGGTTTATGCACTATAATAAACTTTGGGAGACTTTCATTTCGTTTAGCATGTTCCTGTTTTAGGTAACTTTTTTATTTAACACATCTGACTTGAAATAAAACACCAGCCAAAACGACCAATCCCTAGGTAAATGGATCAGAATTGCCACCTTAGCCGCTTTCAACCATCAACCACTCAATCAAATTTCTAAGAAAAAGCTGTTTAAAACACTGACCTTGTCGCAATTGATTTTTTCGCAGGTGAGATAAGCAATCTGCAGAGTTAAGAGAATAAGAATTCAGAAAAGACAAAGAGAATCACATATTATATGGGGTTTATGATTTATAATGAAAAATCTTGGAATTCCATAAGTACCTCAAAAATATGGAGATAAATACCACAAAGAATAAAATAAAATTTGTTTATGAACTTACCAATAGCCAAAGATGGAGTGATTGGGTTGTCAGAAAGCACACCATCCACAGAGAATTTTCCGTTATCAATGAAAGAGAGATACTCTGCTACAGGGTCATAACTGTAATTATATGCAAATGACACATCATTCATAAACTCAGAGGCAAAAATTTCTAGACCCTCCTTGTGAGCATCCAACACCAGTGAGGTAGATGGTTGCAGATAAAAATCTTTATCCACAGGCCATATATATGATTTAGGAACCAGAATTCCTGAAGCAAATGACTTGATTAATGTAAGGTTAGTCAAAAGAGAACCATATGTTTGGTTGGTTGATGGCTCAGTTTCATCTTGTCCTAGGAAACGGAAAACTAGTTTGGTTTTGCTTGCTTTGAATCTTGGCACAATACTTCTCAGAAAGTTAACCTCGGGAGATGATATGTAGCTAATAATGGATCTTTTTGCTCTGTTGATAACAAAATGTCTCATACTCAAATTGCGTTGGCTGAAAAATGCAGCATGCTACAAAGGCGCAAAGAGAAAAATGCTAGTAACTAGAAGCGACAATTTCAACCACTTTACTTATAAATCGTCAATTTTGGTCATTATTTTCTCAAACGGGTCAATGTGTCAAAAAAATGCTAGAAGACGAACGAGTTGGACTGGTTGAAAGATGTGCCAGTCTAGTTTATTGCATACAATCACCTAGTTCATTTGACTAAAAATTTAGATTAATATTCTGATAATATTTTTTTGTAAGGTAAATGTCGAGAAAGTACAATGGACTTTTGCTTAATTTGTACATAAGTTGTTGGACATTATTTTAGCATGATTAAATCCTCTTAACTTATTAAACTTAATGAAACGGTTATGAGAAATAGGAGCCGTTAGTTTTTATGAGTTTACGAAATTAATTATGTAAAAAAGGAAGTCCAGGGACTTATACGTGAATTCCGCAAAAGTCAATAGGTTTTATTTGACATTTTCCCTTGTAACAAAATTTTAAAAAAATGCATGTGAACCTAACATTGCCTGCGGTTGTTGACCCGCATTGTATAATGACCTGTTTCAACCAGAATCCCTTACCCATCCTTCCTACATACAACTATACAAGTCAGTTTAAGTACATGGAAATAGCTGGCAACTTTGTACAATTTTAAAAATTACAAACCAATCATTACCTGAACGTTCAACCACAGTCCAGGTGGTTTCACTTCCTTAACAACATCTTCAACTGTAAGTATTCTTGATGAGCCATCAAAAACTGGACTTCTAGAAAAAATTCCCTGTGCTACTGTTATAATGCAAAACAGGATTGTAAGTAGTGGTACATTTGCATAACATACAACAGTATCAATGAAATAATTACATTAAGCTCAAATTATTACTGGACATTAAATGTCAATTTAAGTCAAAGAGAATGTGGAGTTGCTGACTATAAGCTAGAATGTGTTGGCTCTTTTCTAAAAAAACATCTATTGTTCAATCCATCTCGATGAATCAATGCTTCAAAGTTTTTTGCTTGGTGAAATAGTGATACATGTTGATTCCCCACTACGAAAACATATATAAACTGCATTCTATCTTTTCTTTAAAAAGTTAGAAAAACATAAAAAAACAAAGGAACTGATGTAAAAAACGACTAAGGTTATCAAATATTTTACAAACAGGACTTTGGAGTTCAGGGAGGAAAAGGAGAGTAAAGGTTTTGTACTTGGTCAGTTCAAGGCACAATTTGTTAAAAACGTGAGAAATGCGTCAGGCATATGACCATAACTGAATTAACACATCATATTATGCTCATAATTGACACTGTGAAAGATCAAGAAATATAAGTTCAGCTTACAGGATACTTTGTCTAAGTCATCAAGCGAGTAATCCACAGGAAACCATCCTGACATAAGCACCCCATTCACAGGGTAGGTTTTGTTCCCCTTATCATAAACTAAAGAAATTGTGGTACCATTGTCAATATTAAGATTTGGAAGGCAGATCCCAACATTATCACTAGTGAGTTGTACATCACACCACAAGATTATGTCAGATACACCAATAGTCTTAGCAAAAGTGTAGGCATAGAAACTTGAGTCAGGAAATAATCCTGAAAACCCACCGCGTGCAACAACCGAAGGACGATTCCCTTCAAAATAATAGAAAGCATACGTCAGATTATAGAACATAGCTAAGGTCTGTACTCAAAACACACACAGATGACAACTTGCATCAACCAACTGTAAACTCTTTATACAATGTAAAGTAGATGGGTCAGTAATATGATAAACATGAGGCATTGGGCCCAATAGTCCCATCTAACTGAACCATTAATCCTTGCTGGACAGTATATATCAAAACAATTACTTCAATTTACAAACCATAATAAACATAATCTACTGTTTACGAATTTATGTCATCAAACTCGTCAAGCAATCAATCAACTGTTTACGAATTTATGTCATTAAACTCGTTAGAAACCGCCTAATCTTCCATACAAAGATCTTTCAGAAACCCTCTATTACTTAAACCTTTTCGATCTCACTCTACACTAGAACACTCAAACTGAATCTAAACAAAAAAATCTCCCAAATCCTCACTTCCACAGCCCTAATTTCCCCCAAACTAAAACAACTTCATACAATCACATAACCTCAAACAATCAATCAACCGTTACCAAAATCATACAATCACATGCAATAAGTCAGTCGTACACCGTCTCACCACAAAGTACCAAACTCATATCCACAACTCCTCCAATCGCTCAACACCTCGTTTCTCCACAATCTAACCCTATAAGCACGTTAAAATCGCATAAAATGATAAAAGTGATAAAACTCCACACATTCACTCTTCAAACAGCTTAATTAATCCTCCGATGATGAAACAAATCAACAATCATCCAACTCAACGATCAAACGAGTGTGAATACAGCACAAAAGGAGTAAAATCAGATGCTGTAACAGTATTACCTCTTAGTGTTAGCCATGGAGTCGTTTTACTACGAGTTCGTTGAGCAACGGTTAACGATAAACAGCAGATAAACAGAATCAACAGCCACCGGAGGTTGTGCATTGGCGGTGAGATGAAATTTGGTGATGTGATGTGATGTATAGCGATCGAATTTGGGGACGATACACGCAATTGAAATGAAATTTGAATGATGATATATCATATATGTGTGTTCAATGTTCGTCACCCTTGTATTTAGTGTTTGCTGGTGAGAGTTTTTGCTAGCTAGCTAACATAATAGTCGTGTTTACCACTGTTTTTCATGGGAAAATCACGTGAATGGGGTTTTACTTTTTTAGATAATATTTAAATTAAAATAAAATAAACATTAGCATGTACATAGGTGATGTTCGACTAATGGACTGTTCGATTTGCTTTTGACTCGGTCAAAATGTCTGATCTATTGACCCGGTTAAGATGTTTGACCCACTAATCCGGTCAGACATTTTGGCCGGTCAACGTATTTGATTATCACATATTCACATCTGATCCGGTTCGACATCACTGACCCATGCCTTTCATTCTCCTTACCCAGTCAGTTTCGGAACAAGCTCTTACCCGATCATCACCTTCTGACCGAGTAAGAGAAAGCAAACATCCCTAAGCTTTTGAAAAGCTCCTTATGACTTTGAGGGGTAAAAAAAATACTCCTCTAAAAATCATCAGAAGTTATAAGTTGGAAATTGTAAACTTTTGAAGGGATATTTTTATCTTTTTACCACTCCTAAAAATAATGAGTTTTTCAAAAACTTAGCCAAACATGCCTTTACTATGTTTCCAAGTTGATTTAAGTGAGAAAAGAAAAGGATTTAAAGAAAATAAAAAAATTATTGTGTTTCAAAGTCTTTTTTTAACAAAGAAGATGAAAGGAAAGTAAGAAAGTTATGTTCTCAAATTTATTTAAGGATCGAAAGAAAAGGAAATGAAGGGAAATTGAAACCTAAAATGATTTTTTTAAATTGGAAGAAAATAAAGAGAAAAGAAAAAAAGTTAATGAAGAAAAAGAAAATAAAGGAAAGGAAAATAAAATAAAATATTTTTTTTATTTTCTTTTCTCTCCTTAATAAATTCGAGAACATAATGTTAAGGTTTTTTTACCATAATGTTTCAGTACCTCCTGACTTATTTGATGAATATTAAAAAATAACTTTATTGATGGAAACAAAATGAGAGGGGGGCTATTAAACTTCACCCCTGCACTATAGTCCAAGTTAATATCATGCAACATGTTACAATTCTTTTTTTCCACAATTTAGCATTTTATTACGTCACATCAAATCATATTATTTTTTTAATCTTTCTTTTAGCTTCTTTTTTCACGCCACTTTTTTAGTATAATGCTCACATTTCTATTTGAGACTTGATTTATACCAATGGTGATGTGTCGGTTTCACCGTGTCGTGTCAACTGTAACGTGTTACTGTGCGCCATTGCTGCACCATCCATGTTACTCACCGAGATAAACGACACAAACATTAAAAATAGACTTAGTATACTCGAAGGGTGTGCTTTTAACAATATATTTTGTTTCTTTCAAATATCATATAACCTTATATTTGTAACGATTTAATCTTATGGTATTTTTGTGACGAATGATTATTAATACTATTTGATTACAAAATCATAGGCTTTGAAAAGGATAAAACTATATATAATAAAATAAGAAACTATTGATATATAGTTATACTTATAAAACAAAAAAAAACCGATATTGTAAGAGGAAAGGTTATAAAGAAGATTTATATTTTATTTTTATCAAGTTCTGAAAAGTCTAGATGTTATTTTTGCAGTATCTAAAGGTATAGTAGTTTTAATACAAAATAGTTTTAATACAAAAATCACAGAATATGAAATACTGATAAAGAAAAAAGATGACGGAGTTTTTACCTATTAATGGTTTATAAAATATAGATTCTAATTAAAGTATTATTCTAACCAAAACATAATACGCATCTTCCAATGATGAATAAGATAGATACAGAGATAACATTGAATGTTGATATAAGTAGTACGAATGGTCAAAGTGAGAAGACAATTCAAACTTTGAAAGATATGTTACGAGCTTGTGCATTAGATTTTGGTGGAAATTGAGATACACATCTTCCTTTAATAGAATTTTCCTATAATAACAGTTATCATTCAAGTATTGGAACAACACCATTTGAAGCCTTATATGGAAGGAAGTTTAGATCACCCCTATGTTGGGATGAAATAGGAGACAGACAACTTACAGGACCTGAATTGATACAGGAAACATCAGATAAGATCATTAAAATTAAAAATAGATTAAAAGCTGTCAGGGATCGACAGAAAAGTTATGCTGATAAAAGAAGAAAACCCT
>BJCM01065072.1:0-13342 GCA_018326385.1 Flaveria bidentis | reverse complement strand
ACAACAAGCTCAAGGCAATGAAGGCCGGAGAAGGTAACTACGATGATTTGTTAGGAATAATGCTTGAATCTAACATCAAAGCGGTTGAGCAACATCAAAACAAGAGTCATGGAATGACTATTGATGAAGTTATTGAAGAGTGCCAACTTTTTTACTTCGCTGGACAAGAAACAACATCGAGCTTGCTTGTATGGACGATGGTTTTATTGAGTAAACATCAAGAATGGCAATCACATGCTAGAGAAGAAGTGTTGAATGTTCTTGGGGATCAAATTATTGATATAGATGGGCTAAATCGTCTAAAAATTGTAAGTGTTTAAAATGGTAGATATAACAATTTATACAAGTTTACATCTCCTAATCATCTTTTACTTCATTCTACATAGATAAATATGATCTTTAATGAAGTTTTAAGGCTATATCCTCCACTGGGTGTACTAGTCCGAAAAGTTGATAAGGATATCACATTGGGAGGAATTTCGATGCCATCAAGAATTCAGATTGCATTACCGATCAATCTGCTTCATTACGATGAACAATTTTGGGGTAGTGATGCTAATAAATTTAAGCCTGAAAGGTTTTCTGAAGGAATCTCTAAGGCAACCAAAAACAAAGTTGTATACTTTCCATTTGGTTGGGGCCCTCGAATCTGCATTGGACAAAACTTTGCATTGCTAGAAGCTAAAATTGCCATTGCAATGATGTTACAAAAGTTCTCTTTTGAAATTTCACAATCCTATGTTCACGCTCCTAATGTAGTTTTCATCCTTCAACCACAGTATGGTGCACATTTGATTCTGCGTAAACTCCAGTAAGATATTTCTCTTCTTAGATATGTACAAGATATATAATATGCATGTGGCAATGTACTCCTGAAATTATACATATTATAAGAAATGAAATGTATAATGTATATTAAAAATAAAAGGTTATACACGTTGGATTACTGTTTGGAGTTTGTTATAAGGTTATTGGATTCTAGTAATTTCAACTTTCATTTATCGGTTTTTATTAATTTCAACTCAGAAAATATTTGTAGTCACTCTTAACTTTGAATTTATTTTCCTTCAATGATACCTTACTAACCGAAAGTTAACCATCATTAGTTTTTTTTTATGAAATGGAGCCAATTTCGAGCCATTTTCAACTACATCACTGCTTAGTCTCAATTAGGCTCGTTTTTTATTATCTAGCTTCCATCATCACCTAAAATCTACCTCCAACGAGTTCGGTGGTTCAAATTAGGAGCTGAAAATTGACGGGTTTTTGGGGTGCAGAAGTTTTAAATTGACGGACCTGATGATAGATTTCAACTTTCTGTTTAGTATTTTGGCCACAAAATCATTACACGTCATCAAAAAACTAACGGGGTTAGCTCTTAGTTAGTAAGAGATCGTTGGAGAAAAATAAACTTAAAGTTTAGAGTATCTGTAAATATTTATTGAGTTGGGATTAATCCCGACTAATAAATGAAACTTGAGATTATTATAATCTAATAACCCTTTGTTATATATAAAACTATCAATTTCGTGACATCATCACACAAATCACCCTTGGTATTTGACCATTTGCTCATATGTATTTCTATACTTTTCTGGAAAACAAAGTCATTAGAGCAGTGCAATAAGAATACAATACCATGTCATCTCATGTCAAAATTTTAATACCAATAACATTAGGGTTTTTTTTTTAACTATTTATTGATACAACTATCCATGCATTTTACAAAAAATTGTATCGAAATATTGAATACAAAAATATTGAGTGATGAGATCTGAGGACTCACACCCATCTAACCTGTCTAGATGCCAAAGCATGCCATTGTCTAAACACATATTCACATTCATCCTCGGCCATCCATAAACACCCCCTTATGAGTGCTCTAAAAAATTTATGATATTTTGATGTAAATAATATTATATTAATTACTAGAAACAAATATGTATATTTTTTTACACCAAAAATATCATTCAAACCAAATTTTTATATATAAAAGTCTTTATATTTGTCAAAAATAAACAAAAAATACCTCAACCTAATCACTAAACAAATTTCAACCATTAGCAATGATAAAAATCGCCGCTATTAATTGGCAGAATCGCCGCTCATACTTTTAGCGGCGACATGTCGCCGCTAATATTTACTTGTAAAATTAATGATTTTGAATGATGATTCGTTATCCTCCAACTCTGTTCCATTTTGATGAAGTCATTAATAATTTTTGCCAAAATAAATAAATAAAATACCCGCTTAAATTAACCAGTTAATTTAAGAGGTAAAGTTTTTATTTTTTTAGTATGTGCATTTTGAAAAGAAAAGAGATTTCAATATACCAAAACAAGTTTGAGTGATTTTTTTCCTGCTTTTTAACAAGTTCGACGACTTTAATATACAAAAACAAGATGATACGAGTTTTCCATGCAAAATAAAAATATGATGGCTCTTGTTAGTACTAACCGGTATTTTAATATAATATAAAGTTATTTTCGTAAACAGTAACTTATGCTATCAAATTTTGTCTCATGTAATCAACTTTTAATTATCTATTAGGCGTCGGTTCCATTCTTACTTGGACGATTTCTTGGTTATTTTGTTTATTCTTTTTTTTCATTAGTCATGCCTCGCGGCCACAATGGCTGAATGAATATTGAAGCCCAATTAATTATTGCAAGGTAACTATTTTATTATATTATATAAGTCTTAGCTATTTTTATTATGTAATGATGAGTAAGGTCGTTTATACAGAGAATTGGCGGAAAATATTTAACAAACAAAATTCGGTTGAGTTAAATACACAAACTTTGGAAATAAAAATTGGAACTTTGATTGATATCTAAAATATTAATGCAAAAAGGAACAAACTTTGAAACAAATTTACTAATTAATGGAAATATAATCACTTTCAGGTTTTCAATTCTACAAAATCAACTATTAACACGTTTCATTAGGTGTTGCACAAACAATACTTCAAAAAATTAACTGTTGATTAAAGTGATAACAAAGGAACAATCTTTAAGATTCTTTCGTTCATAATATTACCAATTTACCCATATCACGTTGTCTACTATTATTAGTGAGTTAACAATACAAGAAAACCGGAAACTAATAATCAAACACACAACTTTATTTATAAGAAAACCATTAAAATCAACCAATAGTTAAGCGCATTCAAGAATTCAATGTTCATCACAAAACCCTAACGAAAACATACCAATAGTCTTTCTTAACAAGAATGATTCACCCGAAAGCAATTACAAAATGAACTAGCCACACATCGACATGCTTTAATCTTCACCAACTAATTTAGATGATAATTCAGGATGAATTATGTGGATTGGAAGGCTTGAAGACACCCAAAATCAACTTGAATTCGTCCAAATGCGTGTGTGAAAAGTTTTTCTTTGAATTGGGGTTAAATAGATTTAAATAAACTTGAAGTTCCACAAAACCCGGGGGTTTGTTGGTGACCGGCGTATGGTACACCCCTACCCGGCGTATCATACGCCCCATTGGTTTCATACGCCCAACTCTCTGTTTTTTTTCTTCAAATACGCCACTTTATACGTTGTTGATACGCCCCGGAAGTATGATACGCCGCCCATACTGTCACACCCCAGGCCCAAGTAGGGTGGGATGTCACAGACTAGCAACAACATATGACAAGGGAAACAAACCATCATAAGAGCACAAAAGGAAAGAACATCACATGGCATTAATATTTAAAGAAAAATTGGACTAGAAGTAGGTCTAGCGACCAATACAAGTACATAATTCATCAATACAAATTGTTTCCAACAATAGCTAGACTCTATTCATGGATTACCTGAAACATTCTCAAAGGAAAATTGTGTCAATTAAAAAGTTGGTGAATTCAAGTGTTTAAAGTTTAAAAACAAAAGGATTCAATAGAATCCATATTTGATTTTAAAGAATCATAGTTTCATTGTTGTGGGAGATCATAATCAACCCTGCACTAAGTCCTGGCTAGCCTCTTCAAAAGTTATATTGTACCGGTTAATCCCGCAGGAAGAACTAAGCCTCAAACAATGGACCATACCTGCCGGATGGTTCACCCTAGTATCTTATAAAAACTTGTTACATGCCACAAACGACCCCGCAGGATCTTGGTGTGGTACCCTTCCCGTTCATCACGAAAGGCACTGTGTGTGGGGATTCCCCAAGTAGATCTACCCATATAAAACAAGCGGTTCACACAAGAATTAATGACTGTGATACAAGTATCAGAAGATATCAACATTATCACAACATATAGCATCAAAATATAGCAAAAAAATAGTTCAGTTTAAATAAAGCATGCTTCATCCCAAAACATTAGTAAAAAGTGGATCACTAGAACTCACCTTAAGTTTCAAGCAACGGTTTCTTCATGTATCGAGAAAATTCAAGTCTAGCACCCTATCATGAAGATTAAGTGGATAAGATTACTAGTCCTAGATTCATTAGAGGTGGTCAAGGTGTATTAAGAAGTTAAATATCCAACTAGCTTAAATTTGCTAAGACTTGCACTAGAAAGTTTCCTTTTACAGAAAGTCATGGTTTCTTAAGGAAAAGTATAGATTTTTACACCATTAGGTACTTGATATAAGTAAAATTAAGTTTACCATGTGATGAAAAGTCCATAAGGTCGACTTATAGGGTTTTGGCAGAATTTACATTTTAGCCCTTCAAGTTTCTGAATTTACATTTTCTAGACTAAAGTTTGCTTATTTCTATTTATTGAATTTTTTTGACCAAATAAAATGTTTTTATAGTTAGGTAATACATCTTAGATAAGTTAAATTCCTAATTTTTTCGGGTTCATTATACTTATGTTTTACGTCACCCGTTACGGTAAAACCGAATGTTTTTTAACAGTTATGAAATCAATATTATGGTTTTAAGTCTTTAGGACTTAAATATTATTTTAAGGACTTTTAATAAGTTGTATCATCTATTGAGAATGTATTTTTAATCCTCTTTTAATTTAAAGCCTCATTTTTAGGTTTAACCCGTTAATACGCGTTTTTACCCGAAATTGATCGTTTAAAAACCTATTTGACCAAATGTTTCACCATCATTAAGTCTTATAGTTCCTAAATTACTAAAATAATATGTTTTTCATGGATTTTGTTTTAATACCATTATTTCCAAGACTTTTCCTCCAAACGTTACCCCGTTAATGCCCGTTTTTAACTAAAAATTCCATTTAAAGTATTTTTGACCATGTGTTCAAAAAATATGATTTAAATAATTTTTTTAAACCTTTTAGAGCCTGTAATTATTTTTAAAATGGTCATATTCTAATTTCTCTTACTTTTATGGTCGTTTTACCACCTTTCGGGTCCCCGAATATATTCAAAATGATTACAATCCCTACTTTTATTATTTTTCAGCCATTGACATCACCTCATACACCCAATATCATCCAAAAATTACTTGTATAATGATTCTAACTCAAATTTTTAACATACAACCCAAGAACAAGTTGCAAAATAGTGATTTCACCATTTTCACCCATTACACATATGTAAAACGTTATAGATCATGCTTAAACATTACCAAACACTTTTTTAACTTTTAAAACAGTTTATTAAAAGGTTATAAAACTATTTTTGAGCAGATTGAAATCTTTTCATCGGAAGGTTACAAGATGTGCAAGTTAGATGGTGCAAACAACACCCAAAAAGAGGGTTTTCATGGTGAACATCGAGTTCCACCCATAGAAGGACTAACATATCGAGTGAGATACCTTCAAGGATTTTAAAAGCTTCTCAAGAACAAAGTTTTAGCAGCATGTTTTTCTTAGATCAAAGAATGGTAATATTTTTAAGAGAAAAGTGAAGAAAACACAAGATATAGCCTCATTCAGGTATGATGTTGCTTACACTTCGAGTGGTTCATGATTTGGAGGGTGTAAAGAGACGAGATGATCTGGAAATCTTCGAACAATGGCTGGAGAATTCTAACTTGATGAAACCGTGAATAAAAAACTCTCAAGATAGCACTTTCTTGCTAGTTTGAAGCTTGACCGATGATGTTTGATGGTGTTCTTCGAATGTTATCGCTGAAATGGTGATGGAACCGTGGGTGTCTGTGTGCATCTGTTGGAGAGAATTTGAGAGGGAGAGAAGAGTGTGTGAGGGTGTGTGTGTGTAGTTTGAAATGGGATTGCATATAAGGGGATTGGAGGAGAAGAGGTTGGAGTGTTAAATGGAACAAATATGAGGGGATAGGTGGTTAAGGGGCGGTCGCTTTTGGCTCTAGTGGGAGAGCTTTGTTTTAAATTTAATTGTATAATTGTTATTATGTTGTATTATTTTGTAGTGTAGTGTAGTATATTTGGTGGTAAACACTAGTTAGTTGTTGATGTAAGTATATATATATATATATATATATATATATATATATGTACTTATTTGAGCCATGATTTATGTGCATATATACACATTTTAATTATTTCAATTAGGATTAAATTTTATAAGGGTGAATAATTGATTTTCCCGAAACACTAAGTTATCCTATGCTAAGGCTAGATTTAGTTAAATTATTACAAAAGCACATGAAATAACAAAAATGACAATAATAATACAAATGCTAATAATGATAATGATATTAACATTAATATAAATTGCATGGATAGTGATGCAGGAGGTCAAGGGTTAGAATTATGACCTAGAGGTCGGTTGTCACATTCTCCCACAGTTTAGAAAATTTCGTCCCGAAATTTTTAGCTTCGGTAACTCCGGAAAGAGTGGGTCTGAAGAGATGTAGATAATTTTTTCTCGTCTCATCTTCTCGCTCCCAAGTGAATTCAGGTCCTCGCCTAGAATTCCATCTTACCTTGACCTTGGGTATGCAACTTCGCCAATCGTTCGGTGATCTCTATAGGCTCTTCCACAAAGTTCAACTTGTCATTAATCCTTACTTCTTTAAACGGTAACTCCATGGTCTTGTCTACCATGCCCTTCTTCAAGTTTGACACATGGAAGGTGTCATGTATGTAACTCATCTCTCAAGGTAGCTTTAATTGATACGCCATGGGGCCAATTCTTGCCAGTATTTCAATGGTCCTATGTATATCGGTCTTAGCTTTTCTTTCTTTCCAAACCTCACAGTCCCCTTCCATAGTTCTACTTTTAGCATTACTCTGTCACCCACTTGAAATTCTAAAGATTTTCGCCTTCTGTCAACGTATTTCTTCTGACGGTCTCTGGCTACTCTTAAATGCTCCTTGATTTTAAATATTTTGTCGGTGGTCTCCATCACGATGTTTGGTCCCATTACTTGGTAATCACCGATTTCATTCCAACTCAATGGTGATCAGCATTTACTCCCATGTAGGGCCTCATACGGAGCTGCTTTTATACTTGTGTGGTAACTATTATTGCAGGAGAACTCTACTAGAGGAAGATGGTTATCCCTGTTCCCACCAAAGTCAATCACGCAAGCCGTTAGCATGTCTTCCAAGGTTTGGATGGTTCTTTCACTCTGACAATCAGTCTTTGTGCGGTATGCAGTGCTTAAGTCCAAACAGGTCCCTAAAGCCTGCTGGAGTGACTTCCAGAAACGAGAAGTGAAATGACTATCACAGTCTAAGATGGTTGATAGTGGCACCCCGTGCCTGGTTACTATTTCATCAATTTACAATTGGGCCAGCTTTGCTAGGTCGTAAGCTTCTCGAATCGGCAAGAAGCAAGCTGATTTAGTTAACCGATCCACTATAACCTATATAGCATCATGAACTCTGAAAGTTCTGGGTAACTTTGTAATAAAATCCATCGTGACGTTATCCCATTTCCATTCTAGAATTTCGGGTTGTTTTAACATCCCAACGGTTTTTTATTTTCAGCTTTTACCATGGCACATGTCAGACAGTACCCAACATAACTATTGATTTCTTGATCCCAGGCCACCAGAACAGTGCCTTTAGATCTTGGTACATTTTGTCGCTTCCGGGGTGAACCGAGTACCTAGATTTGTGGGCTTCGTTTAGGATCACCTCTCTAATTCCCCTAACTTTAGTACCCATGTTCTCCCATCATGTTTATATATACCATCGTTGCTCATATCAAATCGCTTCTCCATTCTTGTCAATGATTCCTCTGCTAAGTTATCTTCCTTTAACGCTTCGCCTTGTGCTTCTTTTAGTCTCGCAATGAGGTCGGTATTCATGCTCATCCTTAAGGCACAGACGTGAAGGGATTTTTCTCTTTCTTTTCTACTCAAGACATCTGCCACTACATTGGCCTTGTGGGGATGGTAGTGAATCTCGCATTCGTAATCATTCAGTAGCTCAACCCATCTTCTCTGACTCATGTTTAGCATCTTCTGATCAAGAATGTGTTGAAAACTTCTATGGTCAGTGTAGATAATGCATTTCATCCATAGAGATAATGCCTCCACATTTGAGCGCAAACATCACAACCCCCAATTCTAGATCATGCATTGTGTAGTTCTTCTCATGATCGTTCAGCAGTCTTGATGCATAAGCTATTACCTTGTTGCGTTGCATTAACACGCATCCTAGTCCCTGATGCGAGGCGTCATAATAGACCACGGAATCTTCAACTCCTTCTAGGAGGGAGAGGATAGGTGCACTACACAGTTTATCCTTGAGTGTTTCGAATGCTTCACTCTGATCTTGTTCCCACGCGAAGGTCGTATTCTTCTTAGTCAAAGCAGTTAATGGTTGTACAACATGTGAAAAGTCCTTAATGAACCTTCTATAGTATCCGTCCATCCAAGGAATTACCTTATCTCAGTTGGAGTTTCAGGAATTTTCCAGTTCTTAATAGCCTCTATCTTATAAGGGTCCACTTGAATTCCGTCTTTATTTACGACATGCCTTAGAAATTGGATCTCTCGCTTCCAAAATTCGCATCTGGAGAATTTGGAATATAGTTGCTCATTCTTGAGCAACTCAAGAATCAGCCTAAGTGCTTCTTGTGCTCTTACTATTAGCACAGGTGTTCGTCAACGATGAAAGCGGCTTAAGACTCCCATGATCAGATCAAATAGCCCTTTGGGCAACCAACCCATTTCGCTCTATCATTTCTTCTTTCTTTCCTAGATTACTAACAATTTAGGAAGGGACCCAATTTAATCCCGGGAACCCTACCTGAGCTACTAAAATCTTGGATATTTCGAAAAAAGTCAATTAAAAAACAAGATATACACAGAATTGGGATCTCTGTCACATGCAAATCTTTATCAGGAAAGCCATACTACAGGAGTAGACCAAGATGTCACCGATAAACACAATCACAAATTTGTCTAGATATGGGCGACACACTCGGTTCATGAGATCCATAAATGTTGTTGGTGCATTAGTCGATCCAAAGGGCATGACCAGGTACTCATAATGTCCATATCTAGTTCTAAAGGTTGTCTTGGGTATGTCTTCCTCCCTTATCTTCAGTTGATGGTACCCCGATCTTAAATCTATTTTGGAAAAATAGCTTGTCCCCTGTAGTCATCGAACAGGTCATCAATTCTTAGAAGAGGGTAATGATTCTTTATTGTTAACTTGTTTAGTTCCTGGTAATCAATACACATACGCAGGGTTCCACCCTTCTTTTTCACAAATAGTACCGGGACACCCCATGGAGAAACACTTGGTCATATAAATCCTTTGTCGAGTAGCTCTTGGATCGGTAGCATTAGTTTTTTCATCTAGGGAGGGGCGAGTCGGTACGGTGCCTTGTCTACTGGGGCAGCACCAGACAATAGGTCTATTTGGAATTCAGCCTGTCGAGTCGGAGGGAGTCCGGTAGGTCTTCGGGAAATACTTTCGGATATTTAGAAGCCACTGGAATATCCTCAATCTTCTTCTCCTCTTTGGCTTTCATTACATAGACTATGAAAGCTGAGCATCCCTTCATGAGACTCTTGGTAGCCTTGAGATGGGATATCATAGGATATAGCATGTCACTTCTCTCACCACCAACAACTTACACCTTCCCATCATTCAACGGTATCTTAAGTAGGTGTTCATCGCACATGATTTCAACTCTATGTCTAGGTAACCAATCCATGCCAACAACCACATCAAATCCTCCTAGGTTAATTGGCATCAGGTTCATCTTAAACATACTACCTTCTAGGTTCATTAAGCAATCCTTGATAACTTCATTAGTTTCTAAGATGTTACCGTCAGCTAATTCTATGGTAAACATATCAATCAGGGTACATGCACTTAAGTCAATCACAGGCCTAAAAGCACTAGAGACAAAACTAGCAGTTGCTCCGGTATCAAATAAAATGGTTGCAGGATGGTTGTTTATAAGGAACATAACATTGACCACATCAAGTTCCTTACGAGCATTGGCCGGATCCATCACAAATGCGTGCCCCTTGTATTTGTTGGATCTGGCGTCCTTATCTCTCCCCAACTTAGGACACTTATTCCTCATGTGCCCTGGATCTCCACACTCATAGCATTATATACCTGGCGCATACGTACAATCCTTAATTAAATGATCTAGTCGTTTGCAGCGGAAGCAGGGCATCAGGTTACACTCCCCTTGATGATGCAGTTTGCACTTGTTGCAGAACGGGCTTGTTCCCAAGTATAGCTTCCGAATCCTTTCACCCTGGTCATCACGCCTCATACCTTCAAAACCCTTCTTGCTTGACCCAACACTGCTACACATTGCTTTCTTCACATCAAACCACTTTCTTTTCTCACCCATCGGCTTCCTCTTTTCGTCAGCTCTGGTTTGTTCAATCCTTCCAGCCCTGACTAGATCATTAGTTAAACTAATGGTGAAGTCAACCATAACTTGTAGGGTTGAGGGCTAGGAGGATCAAACCATACCCCTGATTCTAGGATGTAGTCCCCAAGTGAAAGGTGTTACGCCCTTGGATTCCGGTGTCACCAGGTGTGGCACCAGACGAGATAGGGCTAAGAAGCAGTTGATGTACTCAGTGTAATTAGGACCTTTCATCTTCAGGCTCTGAAATTCCTACTCCAGTAACTCCAGTTGGTTGATTAGGTAGTATTTGTTGGTTATCAACTCCCTGAATTCGGTCCAACTCATTCGGTTAACAACAGTTCTTCCCCGAGGCTAAATAACAGTCTTCCACCATTCTAGGGCCGATCCCTTGAGTGATTGAGATGCAAACCTCACCATGTGTTCCATCTTACATTTGCTGATATCTAAGATGACTTCGATTTCATCGATCCATCGATATGTTTTCTCATCGCACCCTCGGTGCCATAGAAATCCTTTAGCTTGCACGCCATGAAGGTTTTGTAGGAGCATCCATTCCTTTATGCTGTAGCTTCCTCATTGTTGCCCTCATCATTCCCGAATCCATCCTTTTTGGTAGGGTTGCTTCGGTTCGCATTGATCTAAGCAATGATGGTCGGAATGGCGTTAGCAATTTGTTGTGCTACGAGGTTGGCAATTCTCTCATCATTCCGCTGATTGGCATTCTCTCCACGAGGAGTTCCTGGTGGAGTAAGGGGTTGGTCTTTGGTCTGTCTAGCTCCTACATGACGACCTCTAGTAGGTCCTAGTCTTCCATTACGGGTTCCTCGTTTGGTCAGCATTCTGGTAGCATCATAGATAAATTCGTTTAGTATCTCATAACTGGTTTCAATTAGCCCATGCATCACTTATCCTAATATACCGTGTTCTAATAGGAGGAAGTGTAATATACACACCACTAAATACCTCTAAATATGTTCCATTAAATTAATTTAGGACAATTCACCCAGAATGGACACAAGTCAAAATTCCCAACGCATAACATGACACATTGTAGTTCAATACAAATAACTTAGCAAAATTTAGCATCAACAGAAATAGTTTCAATGATAGATTGGGTTAATAGTATCAGCAAACATAATTGGATCAGAGTTATACTCTTACAAGTTGGAAGGTGCCATTACCCCCATAATAAATAATAATAGTATATGATAATAATAGAAATTGTTTCCTTCAACTGTCTAAAAGACAGACAATCCCACTTTTTCTCCACGCTCTCACATCCATTTCTTCTTCAGCCACCCCTAGCCACCCTGAGTTCTTATTCCTTTGCTCTTGCTCCAACCATTAGACCCCATGCAAAGCCATCATGGCCTGAAACTAGGCAGACTGAGAAGTCCAAGTGGCGTGCCGGAGTGTTAGCTCGTGATGACGGACAATCTTCAGAATCTCGTCCAAAGCAACATCAGAAGGACCTACGTCGCTTGCCTGATGGCTAGACTGGGAGTACCGGTCACCAGCTAGCACACTAGGGCCATCATACACGTTGTGCCTTGGTGGCATCCAGTGATCGTCATGTGGGTGGTGTTGGAGCGGGTCAAATATCGGTGGGGCAGGTACGGAGTCCTAACAGGTGGTGGAGGAGGAGGTGGCATCCTAATGGAGGCTGAGGGTCCTGGCCTTGTACTTTTGTGTGGACGAGTGATAACATGTGCACCCCTATCACCTATATCTGGGGTAGGTGAGTGGGTAGGACTGCGACCTGCAGTGAATGAGAGTGTGTTCGGCTCCTGGAGGAGGATGTCGAGGAAGAGTCCTTTGATGGCTCAATGTCATCAGATGTAATGGATATCCAGCCTGGATATCCGTATCTCCTCAAGTATTCCTCGTACTCCTTCCGCGGTATCACCTTCTTAAGGCTCCCTTTTGGTGCAGTACCGTAAGTTGGGTATGTTGGCGCCTTTCCATTGTCGGCCATAGCTTTGACGTCTTGTAAGAAATATCATAAGTAAGTTGGTTTCTCATAGCTCATGATTGTAATAATAATAGTACTTTTAATAGTGGCAATAACATCAAATATCCCTAACCGTATCAATAACCAGAGGTATCAGAAAGCAATAGTATCTAAAATCAGTAGTCTCTTCAATTAATAACAAGTAAAGTAGTTTATTTTAAGAAAAACCTTTAGACCACCCAAAGTAAGTTTTAGAAATCACAAATCTCAAACAAAAATGATCTAGTCATTACCTAATGGTCAATGTTGAAATTTACACGTCTGGTAAATTCATGATTACGTTGATCAAGTGTAATCATCAATTTACCTAACCCGATCATCCCAAAATTTTCCCATAAGAACAGTCCTAAGGTATTGTTAGGACCTACTGCGTACGGTGTACTAACTGATTCAACGTGAAACCAGATCAAATAGTGCGGAATCCTATTTGATTGGCGATCCAATCAAAGAAAACGTTAATCCGATCAAACCTAACGATTGGAATACGTTAAGAATAGACTAGGAATGATCAGAAATGTTCTATGAACTTGGAAGAGACGTACTGGACGAACTCAGACGGCTAGGGTTTTGTAATCTCGAAAAACTCGTTTTTCCACGAATTAAGTGGTATTTATAG